>SKCR01022975.1:0-51344 GCA_019454045.1 Zanthoxylum bungeanum | reverse complement strand
ATTTTACAGTACAAGAAAAATTATATACGCAGTTGAATTCTAATTTCAAATATCTCCTAATTTCCTTTTGTGTTTTCTGAGCAACCAAACAGAAATATTGTTCATGATAGAGAATTATTTGCTGATATGTGTGTGAACTTGCAGGTGGGGAAAGCTGGTGGGGAGAAATGGAAATCAATGTCTGAGGCTGTAAGATATAAACGATTCGTTTTTAGTTCACCGCATTCATTGTTCTTAATTCACTACTAATACTGTTTTTATATACTCATTTTACTGCTAATATGTGTTGAAATTGTAATGAGATTTGGTAAATTTTATATTAGAACAAAGCTCCATACGTTCAGAAGGCTTTGAATAAGAAGGCAGAGTATGAGAAAACTCTCGAAGCTTACAAGAAACAACTTGTAATGCTCTTATCCTTTTTCACATTCATTCTATTTCTAATGATTAATCCTACCCGTTAAATTTGTTTAGCCGTTAATTTAATTAATTTATTTTTTCTTGAATTAGAATAATAGTGGAGCTGGTGTTTCTGTGGACTCTTCCAAATCCACTTCTGATTTTCAATCTGGGAAATCCTCCTCTTCTGAGGTTAATGATGAGGCTGAGCACGAAGTCAGCTCTCAGGTATTTTCTTATTTTATGGGTTTTTTGATTGGCCTTTTTAATTGAAATTATTGTTCAGTTAGTCTAGTCATCTGTGAATTTTTTTCCTATGAGCAATGGCTTCCATTTTATGTTAATTTTTGCAGAGGAATTGAGACATTGCAGGGGACAGAGAAGCCAGTAAATAATGATACACTGTTTTGAGGAGGCTTGATGTTTCTTTTTGTAATCAGTTTTCCTTGGCATTTTCTTTACTAAGCTGCTAAAACTTGGTCAATGCAAGCTTCTTTGACTGCTCATTGTTTGAAAATTCTGTTATGTGTTTGTTAAACGTGAATTTGGAAACAATATCCCAATGGTTGTTTAAAACTCTGCTATTACCTCTGAGTTGCTTACAACACAATATTGATGCAACATTGTTTTGATGAAATTTTTGAAATTAATTTTGCTCGAATCAAGGAAGACTCAGATTAATTCTATTGATGTGAAAATTTTGAGAGGCTAAAACATGAGATTTCACTTTATGATAATTGCCCGATATCTTTTTGGCCAACTATATTGTTTTTATAAACATTAAACAGGGACTCTTCATTTTGTAAACTTGAATAATATCAGTCAACCCCCTTGGCTTTATATTATTCACAATCTCTTGTATTTCTTTAGTTAATGTACAATATACATACAGGCAGGCATCGCTGAAGGAGGGAGAGGGAAGCTCGTTTAAATGAAATCAACTATGCATATATTGCAAGGCATTGCTTTAACTGCATTTTGTATGGTTCAGGGGGTCTCTATTTCCTGTCACTGACAATGATTCGAGAGTTTTCCTCCATCTTCACTTTTTGACTATCTGGGATTGTCATTCTAACTAGATGAGAGAACCCAAGACTCAATACCAAGTCTCATCCTTCTAATGCAGCACGATATCCAACACCAACCATTTCAAGCTTCTTCTCAAACCCCTTTGATACTCCAACGACCTTGTTGTCAGTCAGCGTCCTAGGCAAATTAAAAGGGGCAAAAGAACTTGTTATTATTCTCTATGTTTTTTTTTTTGGAACGTTAGAAACTACGCTGTCAAATCACCCGATTCGGATTTAAGGGGAACATGTAAAATTCGGGCTGCCCTAGGTTCTTATAAGAAATACACCCTCTGAATTCGAACCCAAGACCTGACAACCAAGTTCTAAACCAATTGCCACCAAACCACCCCTCTTGAGGACAACTCGTTATTATCCATTAACACTATATATATTTCCGTAACACAATTAACATAGTAAATTGTACATTTATTTCACGTGTCAGTCATTTGGACACTGTGACCATATAACATCAACACCATTAATTTGGTGGATTAAGTTTATTCAGATCTCAAGATGAGGTATATACAATGTTCGAAAACTCGATATGCGGTGCGAGGCGGTCACATGTGTGAGGCAAGGTGATCAGCCTCAATCTAAATATAGGAAAAAAAATACAAATATATAAAATAAAAGCATAAATTTGTAAAATTATCAAAATCAAATCCACAACACATGAAATCATCCATCAAAATTAAATAAAATAAAACATAACAAAATAGGTTCATGAAAAAATGGCTACTAATCTCTAAATAAGCTATAATTGTGTTTAGCGACATGAAATGCAAGAATAAGGTTTCATCTCCTCCGTCATCATTTGACTTGTCATCCTCCAAAGTGTCATCATCATATCTAATTCCTCCACCATCCTCATCATCAGTTGAAATATCGTCCCACTTAGGTTCTTTTTCTCTTTTGCGCAGATGGTCAACTTCCAATTGATTGACTCCCTTTGATGATGTTTCCTCAGCATTCTCTTCTCCAACCACTCACTCATCATCAGAAGGCACCTCATCCTCAACTAAGGGATCATCATCGTCTTTCTTTGATTGTTTCTTCAAGAACTTATGTAGTAACCTCATATTGTACATCACATATACCAATGAGTTCAATCTTTGAGTAGACAATCAATTTCTTCTTTTTGTATGAATCTACACACATAATTATAGAGTTTATCAAAAATAAAATAAAATAATTTATTTGAATGACATCAAGTAAGTTTTTTAGAGCATGTATAAAATTAAATGCCCTCCAATTGCGCTCACACCCCGAAGATGAGCATGTCAAACTCAAAATCTTTATAGCTAAGGACTGCAGTTGATGAGTTTGGTCTCCATATTGTTTCCACCAATCAGCTACAATAACAATGAACACAATTCAAATTAAGACAAAAGTTTTCATTTGCATTACCAGCAAAGGGGTTGTATTAGAATAAACAAATCTAGTTTCAAGAATGCTCATGTATCTAGCTAGAGGTGTTGCTGCTACCTCACTCAAGCTATTGGCTTTTAAACAGAATGTTCCACAACTATCAACCACCAACAATTAAAAGCCAAGAGCTTGAGTGAGGTAGCAGCAGCACCTCTAGCTAGAGACAGGAGCATTCTTGAAACTCGATTAGTTTATTGTAATACAACCCTTTTGCTGGTAATGCAAATGAAAACTTTTTCCCTCAAGTATTTTTTATTGAACAATCATTTCAAATATGGAACAAGAATGCATTTCGTGGATTCTACAAGAAAGAAAAGAAATACGATGACTGATTATGACTTGAACAATTTCCTTTTTTTGAGAGAAGATAATTTAACACTAAAGAATTGAACATAGATTGCATAACAAGAGTGACAACATTTTTGGAGACTATTAATTCTTATAATCACTATGTTCTTTCAGAAATGTTCCTATGAGTATAACCGAGAGAGGAACTATAAATAATTATGATAGAAGGAAAATAACTTCTATCAAGGAAGAGTTCAAGCACAACCAAATTAAAAGAAATACGAGGATGACAAAGAATAGGGATACAGTAAGGAAAAGTTAAACCTGAAAAGCCAATGCATTTGGTTGGCCCTTCTTGTCTTGACAGCCTTTCTGACCCTCAGTACTGATTCCTCCCTTTCAAGCTTTACTTCTCGTGGATAAACAAGCGAAAGTTCTCCCAATGGACCCTTTACTTTCAGATCTTGACCTTATAATATGATTGTCACATTGGATGGCAATTCAATAGGTTGTTTCCTTATTCTTGACTCCTTACATTCTATCATCTTCCTCGAAAAGGAAACACGAGTTACAGGAACATTAGAAATGCATAATCCATTTCTCTCACCTAAAAATACGGACCTCAAATTGCTGCAACACCATAGCGAAATTATCTGTCTCAACTTTCAGAATATTATCCAGTTCATCAGTACATCAACTAGAATATAAACCAAGGGAATATTTCTTTTCAAGAAGTAAGATACAAGCTTCTGATATACTGTACCCTGCTCGCAAACATATCTTTATGATTAGTTTGATCACCGATAGAGTGTAGGATGAAGAGAAATCTCAATCCCATTACTTGAATCCCAAGAAAATCATATTCCTCTCAACTAAGCTCAAAACAACTAAATGGCTAATGTGACTCGAGCTTCTAACGAAGTTTCAAGTAAAAAATGAGAATTGGGATGTAAATTTATTTGGACAGATTACAGAAAGAGTGTGTTATATCTTCATATAATCATCCCACTTCAACAGTCCATGCAAGCAACCAAGAAGCTGGAAAAGCTCACCTCTATGCTTCTCATCAAAGATTCAAAGGTCATCTTCTACTATTGTTCTTGTTGGGTGTGCAAACAAAGTCCCAAAGTCCCACATTGGTTAGAAATGGGGAAGATCATGAGCATATAAGGATGGACATGTATCTTCATTGGTATGAGGCCTTTTGGGTATAACCCAAGAGCAAATCCATGAGGGCTTAGGCCCAAAGTGGACAATATCATACCAATGTGGAGATAAGTGGTGTCCAAGGTTCCTTACAAGTGGTATCAGAGCCATGCCCCGGAGTTAGCCATGTGGATGAATCCTCGGAATACCAAACAAAAAGGTGGTGAGTCCCGATCGTGATCCGTGAATGTGCTCGGTTAGATAGGCGGTGTGCTCCGGTCTTCATGGACGTGTCTTAATCCCAACACGATGAAGAGGAGTTGGTCTGGGCTAGAGTGGACGGATGGATGATCGTTTGAGGGGAGGCTCGGTGGTCCTTTGTTCGAGGGGAGGATTGTTGGGTGTGCAAACAAAGTCCCAAAGTCCCACATTAATTAGAAATGGGGAAGATCATGAGCATATAAGGACGAAGATGTATCTTCATTGGTATGAGGCATTTTGGGTATAACCCAAGAGCAAATCCATGAGGGCTTAGACCCAAAGTGGACAATATCATACCAATATGGAGATAAGTGGTGTCATAGGTTTCTTACAGTTCTCAAGAGTAAGTTACTTATAAAGTCATGCCATGTTCATACAAACAATCGTACCAATTCACAGTTACAACAACAACCAAATTAAACATCACAAATCAATAATCCAATTTCTAAACACAATGCCGCACTAAAAGTACTATATGAATAAGAAGTAGCTTCGGAACAAGGAAAAAAAAAAAAAACCTTCTCAAACACCTAGTTCAATGTGAGCTCAATAAATCAATTTTACTTAAAACACAAAAATTGGATGCCATTTAGGGATAAGATTAGAACTTAAGTAAGAAATAAAAAAATCGAATATTCTAAAATTCCCAAAAAAATAATGGCTACCCAGAAGCGAAAAACATTACATGAATGAAAGCCGGGGCAGCAATATGAATGATAACACAAAGCTCAAGTTTCTTGTCCAGAGTTAAGTGTAAACAAAACCCAGGTAATGAAGAAGTTAAAAAGTCAGAATTTCGGGTTTAGAATCTGACCTGGTCTGGAAAGAACTGGTGATACAAGAAGTCATTTCCTGAATTAAAAACTTAATTGTTTTATTAAGAAGGAATGCTTGTGTGAAAATTTATTTTAATAATAATAATAATTATTATTATTATAGTAATTAACAATAATAATATTGTTATTATTTTAAAATAATAATTAATTAATTAATTATCATAATAATAATAATTAATTATTAATATAATAATTAACATAATAACAATGTATATCTAATATTAAATAAAACAATAATAGTAATTAATAATAAATAAAATACTAATAGCAATAATAATGATAATATAAAAAAAATAATTTATTATATAATAAGGAAATAGTAATATAATAATAATAATAATAATAATAATAATAATATTATTATTATTATTTAATGCACTAATAAAAATAATAATCATTAGTAATTATTATTATAATAATGTTATTAAATAATTATTATTATGGTATTACTTTTTTCTTATTATATAATAATATAATAGTAACAATAAAATGATCAATTATAAAATAATAACTTTATAAAAAATTATTATCAATTAAGTATAACATTATTAAATATTACTAAATATTTAATTTATAAATTTATTGTAAAAAAATATTTCTACCAAATAAGTTTTCCTTTTTCCCTTTTCAAGATTATTAATTGTTCCACCTTCTTAAAAATAATAACGAACGGGCCTTGCTTTCTTTGGCAGGACGGATCAGTATGTTTCATCACAGTTTTATGGTTTATCGCTGGCCTGTTTCTTTGCTTCAGCGCATGAGCTCCTGGGTCAGAAATTTAATCAAAATTCCATATGGAGTGCTCAGCTATGGGCTCTTCAAAGGTTTAAATATTTGCATGGAGATTGTTTCATAATAGACTTGCAACAGATGATGAGCTTCGTTGACGTAGGTTTGCAATTCACCTTCTGGAGTGCTCAGATGATCAGCTATCGGCCCTTCAGTTTGTTCTTTATGTTTTACAAGGGATGACGATGCGGTTCACCTTCTGTACGCTTGTGAATATGCTCGTTCACGCCCACTTGGGAACTTCATAATCGATGACTTAATTGCAAGCATTATTAAGAAGTGGTCCACGTTCTGTGCTCCAAAAAACTGTGTAGGTCAATCAAACAAGGGGTCTTTGTCCAAGTAAACTTTTGTCCATTTCCATTCTCTTTCCAGGTACCTGTAAAATTTAATGTTTAATAAAGACTCTTTTTAGAAAAAAAATATCACAAGGTTATATCATTTGTATGAATTAATGTCCTCACCAAACCTCCCAAGATGCATAATTTGTGCGAAGTGAGTCATTCATGTGCTAAAGTTGTAAGCTTGCTGCTCAACTGGGTAGCTGGAAGTTGATTTTATTCATTAGAATTTATCTGGGTACAAGTGAAAATCTTTTTTTAGCCCCTCTTTGTCATTTCTTTAAAGTCTATATGAAACCATAAGTAGCTTAGCTTAGTGAACAAGGTCTTTTCTGGTGGGTTGGTATTGTCTATCTATCTATGCCTATGAGATATCCAGTGGGTGTGCCACCGTTTGGTTTCATATGGGTAGTTTTTTGTGGTTTTGTTTGCTGTCAAAGGCCTGCTGTTGTGAACATTGGTGCAATTTTTACTTTTGATTCGGTTATTGGTAGAACTGCAAAGCTGGCAATGGAAGCAGCAGTTTCTGATGTTAATGCTGACCCAATGATTCTCAATGGGACTGAGTTGAAGTTTTTCATGAAAGATGTCAATTGCAATGCCTTCATGGGTTCCATTGAAGGTGGATTGACTAAATATCTCTAGTTTGAATTTACATTTTTTTTTTTGCTTCTTGGATGCTTGGATTATATGAATGGTATTTTCTTAATGGTTTTTAGGAACTATAATAAATGATTATGTTGATGTAAAGATAATTAAATTCATTTTGATTTTTCTTCAGTGCTTGGTACCAGATTAACATATGATCATGGTTCTGTACTTTGAATTGGGGTGCTTGCAAACTAATTATTATTACTGCTACTTTTGTTAAATTGGGACAGCTTTTCAACTAATTGAGAACAAGGTGGTGGCCATAATTGGCCCTCAGTCCTCCTCCATAGCTCATATCGTATCTGAAGTAGCTAATGGCTTCAAAGTGCCCCTTATTTCATATGCTGCCACTGATCCAACTCTGTCCGCGCTCCAATTTCCTTACTTCGTCCGAACTACCCAAAGCGACTCTCACCAAATGACAGCCATGGCAGATTTCATAGACTTCCATGGCTGGAAAGAAGTTATTGCCATTTATGTAGATGATGATTATGGGAGAAATGGCATATCTGCTTTAAATAATTTACTTGATAAGAAGGTGGCTAGAGTTTCATATAAACTTCCTTTACCTGTCCAATTTAATCAGCATGACATTACAGATTTGCTCAACAAATCCAAACCTCTTGGCCCTCGTGTTTATGTTGTTCATGTAAATCCTGACCCTGGATTGAGAATCTTTACCGCAGCACAAAAACTTCAAATGATGACCAGCAACTATGTGTGGCTGGCAACAGATTGGCTTTCTGCTACCTTAGATTCTTTTTCTTCAATGAATCAACTTCAAACTTCAGTCCATATCCTCCAAGGCGTAGTCGGGTTTCGTCAACATATCCCTGAGTCCATCCCTAAGAAGGCCTTCTTATCGCGGTGGAGAGAAATGCAGCAGAAAGGATTAGTAAGTTCTGGGTTGAATACATATGGGCTTTATGCTTATGATACTGTCTGGGCAGTTGCACGCTCGGTTGATAAGCTTATAGATGAAAGCAACATCAATTTTTCTGTCAGTGATGAGTTACTTGTTACACAAGCAAGGAGAATGAAACTGGGGCAGCTCAAAGTATTTGATGGTGGGGCTCTTTTACTTGGGAATTTATTGAAGACAAACTTCACCGGTTTAACTGGGCAAGTTCACTTTAACAAAGATCGGAACATAGTGAGTGGTGGTTTTGAAGTTATTAACATTGACAAGATGGAAATTCAGAGGGTTGGTTATTGGTCCGATGGTTTTGGTTTCTCAGTTTTGGCCCCGGAAACTATGAAAGGGAAAATAAATATCAGTCATTCCCAGCAGGATTGGAAGCTTCAAAATATTACTTGGCCTGGTGGAAAAACAGAGAGGCCACGTGGTTGGGAAATTGCAAATGATGCAAGACCATTGAGAATTGGAGTGCCAAAGAGAGTCAGCTTTGTCGATTTTGTTACAGAAGATCACAATAGCCATAAAATCCATGGATACTGTACTGATGTATTCCTCGAAGCACGGAAACTACTCCCATATGATTTGCCTTACAGATTTGAGCCTTTTGGGGATGGTCTGTCCAATCCTAGTTATGAAGGGCTTGTGAAAATGGTTGCAAATGATGTAAGTAGATCACATTATTTTAATAGTTTTAAAATGACATATAAACATGTGTCTAGTGCGATGGTCAAATGTTAGCTGCTTAATTATGTGTTCGAACCTTAAAAAAAATATTTTTTTGAAATAAAACTTAGGTTAGGCTGCATATATCGGAATCTTTTCTAAACTCTGTTTATAGCGGGAGCTTTATGCACTAGTGATTCAGAGAACCCATTATTTGCAAACGGACATAAAGTACCTTCCCCAGATTCTGCTTGGCGGATGAATTTGATGAGAATATTTTCTTTTTCTTTTTTCCTGAAACTTGTGTTTTCAGGTGTTTGACGCAGCTGTTGGGGACATTACAATTGTCACAAGTCGAATGAGGATTGTGGATTTTTCTCAGCCTTATGTTGCTACTGGTCTTGTCATAGTGGCTCCTATTAACAACCACAAGTCAAGTGCTTGGGTATTTCTCCAACCATTTACAGTGGAGATGTGGTGTGTCACTGCAGCTTATTTCGTGATGATTGCAGTTGTTATTCGGATTCTCGAGCATCGAGTTAACGATGATTTTCGGGGCTCTCCAAAAAGACAGCTTGTCACAATGTGCCTGTAAGTCTTTTCACTAGGAAGTTCAGTCCTGAATTATATGAAATCAATTCCCTGCCTCGCAGGACTCACCTGTAAACTTACTCAATCCTTTTCATGTTTCAGGTTCGGTTTCTCAACATTATTTAAGAAAAATAGTAAGTAATGCTTATTTCGTGATGATTGCAGTTGTTATTCCCTAACCCTAAGTTGTGTCAATTTTCATTTTTCCCCATTAAATTACAGAGGAAGTTATTGTAAGCACACTGGGAAGGTTTGTGATGGTGGTGTGGCTTTTCCTAGTGATGGTGATAACTTCAAGCTACACAGCAAGCTTGAGTTCAATTCTAACAGTTCAGCAACTTTCAACTTCCATCACGGGAATTGACAGCTTGATTTCGAGTGATTGGCCAATTGGGTACCAAGTGGGTTCATTTGCTTATAGCTATCTCTTGGATACTCTTCACATACCTCGTTCAAGACTCGTTTCTCTCGGCTCCCCAGAAGATTACGAAAGATCTCTGAGGCAAGGGCCAAGCAATGGAGGGGTCGCAGCTATCGTAGACGAGGTTGCATATGTGGAATTGTTTCTGTCAAGCCAAACTGATTTTGGGATTATTGGGCAACCATTTACCAAAAGTGGATGGGGATTTGTAAGTATAGCTTCTTTAACAAGCAAAAGTGTGCACTTTTATACACATTTACCATTGCATTATATTGGTAATCACGAGTCTAATTCAACCCAAGAACTAACTTGAAAAAAACGAGTTGTCTTCAACAATGTGCAGACCGTTCTTTTGTCTCATGTGAGAAGATGTATGAACCCACTCTACACGAGTCTGGTTCCGATATCATATCGAAATCCATGAACATAGCTCAATCCAAAAACTAATTTGCTTATAATTCATTATCATCTCAGGTGATGTGTGTTTTTTCTTAAATACATTACAGTGTTCTTTTGTTATTACAATGAATGAATGAATCAGGCTTTCCAAAGGGATTCTCCACTGGCCGTGGACATGTCCACAGCAATCCTAAAACTTTCCGAGAATGGAATGCTTCAGCAGCTTCACGAGAAGTGGTTTTGTAAAGAGGGTAATTGTCCGGAAGAGATGGGACAAAATTCGGAGCCTCACCAACTTCATTTAAGCAGCTTCTGGGGTCTATACAGTCTAAGTGGTATCATCACTCTCACTGTTTTGCTGGTGTTTCTGCTAAGAATGGTTCGCCAATATGTCCGGTACAAAAACCCTCAGTCACCACATGCATCATCAAGCATTACTAGCTGCTCTAAGGTCTTCTATAACTTTTTTGACTTCATTGATGAGAAGGAAGAAGCTATCAAGAAAAGGTTTACTAAAAGTGATTGTCCTCAAGTTCATGGGAATCCAGCAACATCATAAAATAAAATGTGTATCCATTGCCTTCTGATATATGTAAATCTATCTTCTTCCTTTTTTTTTTTTTTTTTTAATGAAGGGAATGTTTTTTGAGTTCAAATTTGTGACTTAACGGATAATAATAAATTAACACCTGAACATTAAATTAGGTACAGTATTTATCATCTTAATCACCTCAAATATAAGAAAAAAATCATTTGATTTTTAGATATTTGATAATATATATTCACTTCATAGCACCACATAGATTTTGGATTATAAAATAATTGAGACAATTATAATCATATGATTGGTCACCTACTAATTGCAATAATTTGAATCACATGTTAATATAACAATAATAATAACACTCTTTTTGAAGTTTCATTAGATATATAATCAAAAGAAATGACATAAAAGAATAAATGGAGACTGAAATCACTCATAAAGTATTGATATATTATCCTCATTTAATCTCTTTATCATTTATTTATTTTTTAATAATCAAACCAGCTCCTATCCATGTAAATAGTGTTCATTTTTATGAATTTATAATCAACTTCATCAGAATGAAAATAATAAAAAATGAACATGAGTTGTGAAAATTCACAATTCCCTCCGTGACGTTCCTATCAAAACAACAACAAATAAATTTGCCTTTCTAATATATATATATTACGTTTAGTTAGGGAGAATAGAATGTCAGCCGAGAGAATGAGTTTAGTAGATGCTCATTTTTTCATTTGATTAAATTTTAAAAAAGTTCATGAACGTGAGCTTGACTCTTATTCTCCCCATGTGACAATAGACATTTCTCCTCATATATGTGGTATTGCTATTACCACATTGAGGAGAATAACATAATTATTAAAAATTATCAAATAATCCTTAACTTGATTAAGTTTTAACCTTTGGATATAATTTATTTTAGTCGTTAGATTAATTAATTATAATAATATGTTGCTATGCATGCCTCTCTCAACTTGTTAAAATTTTCCATTGTTTTCAATCATGTGTGCTTGATAATCATTTGTTTCACCGACCCTGAATATCTTTTTTCGTACATGCTAATATGACTGTTATTATGTATTCTCTCTTATCTGAATTAAATAATACTGAATTATGACATATGAGATTGGGGTACATAGGTGTTAGACGTCTATCAAAATTGGTTAATGATGATTTGATTGAAGATCTTACCTTAGATCCTTATCCAATTTGTGAGTTATGTATCTAAGGGAAAAAGACAAAGGCCCAATTTCTTGGTGTAGGATACCGTACTGAAGATTTATTGGAGCTAATACACAGCGATGCGTGTGGTCTATTAAATCATGCCACTCATGATGATGGTTCAACATACTTCGTGACTTTCACGGATGATAAGTCGAGATATGAATATGTCTATTTGATGAGATATAAATCAGAAACATTTGAAAATTTCAAAATATTTTGAAACGAAATAGAAAAATAAACCGGTAAATTTATCAAGTGCCTTCGATCAGATCTAGTGGTGAATTTATGAGCGACGAATTCATAAGTTATTTAAGGGAGAATGAGATTCTCGCCCAATATAGAACATCAGAAACTCCTCAACACAAAGGTGTGTTTGAGCGAAGAAATCATACTTTATTGGATATGACACGTTTCATGATGAGCTATACAGATCTTTCATATTACCTTTGGGGTTACGCTTTACTTACTGCTGCCCACATACTTAATAGAGTTTCATCAAAAGTTGTTTCTATGACCCCATATCAGATATAGTTCGGTAGAAATTCAAGCCTTAAATATTTAAAGATTTGAGGTTGTCCTGCATACGTTAGAGTTACGCAGCGGGGTAAACTGACACCCATGGGGTATAAATATAGGTTCGTTGGATATCTTGAAAATTTTCATGGGATATCAATTCTTCGATTATGACCAAGGAAATGATCATATGATTGGTCACCTACTAATCGCAATAATTTGAATCACATGTTAATATAACAATAATAATAACCCTCTTTTTAAAGTTTCATTAGATATATAATCAAAATGAGTGATATAAAAAAATGGAGATTGAAATCACTCACAAAGTACTGATAATTTGGGAGTGATTTCAGTCCCATTCTTTATTTAATCTTTTTATCATTTTTTATAATAATAAAAAAACATATGAGTTGTGAAATTTCACAATTCCCTCCGTGATCTTCCTATCAAAACAACAGCAAATAAATTTGCCTTTTGTAATACACACGTATATTTGTTACATTGTTTGGTTGAAGAGAATAGAAGGTGATCGGAGAAAATGAATTTAGTAAATGTTCATTTATTTATTTGATTGAATTTTAAAATTGTGCATGAACATGAGTTTAATTCCTTATTCTCCTCATGTGGCAATAGAAATTTCTTCTCATATAGGTGGTATTGCTATCACACCTTGGGGAGAATAACATAATTATTGAAAATTATCAAATAACATTTGACTTGATTAAGTTTTAACCTTAAGATATAATTTATTTTAATCGTTAGATCAATTAATTATAATAACATATTGTTATACACACCTCTCTCAACTTGTTAAAATTTTCCATTGTTTTCAATCATGTGTGCTTGATAATCATTTGTTTCACAACCCCGAATATCTTTTTTCGTATACGTCAATATGATGTATTATTGAACAAATTCTACATTTGATTTTAAATTAGGGAATTGAAAATACCTATAAATATTTCAATATTTTAATGAAAAAAAAAACCTTTACTATTCTAATTAAAATCATATTACAGTGTTATAATTAAAATCAAAATCTATAATATTATATATTGAGAATGCATGATAATATTAAAAAATAAATTAATATTCCAAATTAATAAAAAAATGATAAAAATATATTTAATATAATTTTCAAATTTATCATTTAAAACATATTCTCTCAATTAACCAAACATATATTTTTTTTTCATTTTTAAACTCATTGATCATCTCTTTGTTCTCACTACATGTTAAGCTCATGCTTGTCTCATCTTAAACTTATTCCTGTTTGGGGATCGTGGGCTGAAATTGACACACAAGTAAAGTGAAATTGAGAATAATTATTAGTTCATAAGGCTTTGCCTACCATATAACAGTACAATAATAATTAGGAGACTTAGACACAATCTTTGTTAGGGTCTGCTACTAACATGTCATCCACACACAACTGGAAGATAATGAAGTCATTATTTCCAAACCTCTTGTAATATGTACAATGGCCTTAACTGAGTTTGTTATACCCAAGACAAATAATGAAGGAATCAAATCTCTTATACTAACATCTCGGCGTCTGTTTGAGACCATATAGAGATTTGTTCAACCTACAAACAAGATTTTAGTGATGCAAATACACCGAGACAGAAGTAACAGGAAGATTTGGCTTTCTCAGAAAAAAAATACTTGAAGAAAATCTTACGGCGGTTCGACATGGAAGATTGTAAGCCAATTTTTACCATAATTCCTAGTAATTTCAAGTTATCATCTTTTATGTGTCCTAGCAGTGAAGCTGAGAGGAATGAGATGTCTCGAGTACCGTATGCATCGGCAGTGAGAAGATTAATGTACGTCATGATTTATACAAAACCAGATATTGAACAAGCAGTGTGAACAGTTAGTCATTTTATGGCGAATCTCGGTAGAGAGCATTAGAATACTGTTAAGAGGATCCTTAGATATATCAAAGGAACCTCAGATGCTACATTATGTTATAGAGGATCAGAATTAGTTGTCAGAGGCTACGTGGATTCATATTTTGCAGGAGATTTTGACAAAAAAAAAATCCACCATAGGTTATGTGTTTGTACTTGCAGGAGGAGCAGTGAGCTGAGTATCCAAGTTACAGAGTGGTGTGGCTTTGTCTACAACAGAAGCTGAGTACATGGCAGCTACACAAGCTTGCAAGGAAGCTATTTTGTTTCAAAGGTTATTGGAGGAGCTCGGGGCACAAACAAAAGAAGATTCGTTTATTTTGTGACAGTCAGAGTGTTTTATATATTGCAAAGAATCCAACATTTCATTCAAGAACGAATCATATAGGGGTACAATACCACTTTGTTCGTGAAGTAGTGGAAGAATGCAGTGTGGACTTGTTAAAGGTATACACTAATGAGAACTTTACAGACGTAATGACCAAGCCTATCAATACAGATAAATTTGTATGGTGTAGATCCTCTTATGGCTTAGTAGAAACGTAAGTAGCTTGAAGACGGTAAAATAGAACGGATGATATGGAAATTGATTGGTTCTCAATCAAGTTTTCAGGTTCGAGAATTGTTAAAGTCAAGCACCAAAAGGTGACTTGAGAATAAATAAATAAAATATGTGGGGCGGGTCCCACATGTTAAAAAGAAAATAATAAAAAATTAGAATTCACTATTTGCACAGTGAATCTCATGCCTATAAATAGAGACTTCATTTCATTATTTTCTTCATCCTATTCTCAACCAAATCATATGTATTCTAAGAGATAAAATATAGTTTCTTCTTAAGAGTTTGTGAGAGAGTTGTAGTTCTCCTATTCTAAGAGAGTGTGAGATTGTTCACTCCTTATGTTTAGAGAGAAGTTGTAAGATTCTTTCCACTAGAATGAAATCCTTATACTTTTTCCCGTGGATGTTTCCCTCACATTGAGGGTTTTACCACGTTAAATATGTGTCTCATTACTTTATTTTATTGTTAATATCTATATTAGGCTAAGCCTCTTAATTATTTATGGAGTGAACCTATGGAACAAAACTATTGGTTGTGGTAGCCACATAAAACTCGGTGTAAGTTGTGGATTCAACTTAGGGAAATCTTCAAGCACGGCTTGGGCGTGGACGTTGGCATTGTTAGCTGAACCACTATAAATCACCGGTGTCAATTTCTCTACCTCTATCTCTTTATTTTATCGCACTCTAAATATTATCTTTCCATATTATATAACATAGCTTGTGATTGAGAAATTGATTAATAAGCTTAATTGGAAAAGCTACTAGATTAGTAGCGTAAAATCGGCAAGAATTTTTATTTCCACATATTTAGGTCATTACCCAATTCACCACCCCTCTTGGGGTATAAAGAGTTTATTTGTTGTGCGCTTACATGTAATTTCAATTGGTATCAGAGTGAGGTTTTCTCAACAAAGACCTAATCTTCCGAGAATATATCATGACCTCTACAAGCTACTCAACAAATCTTGTCGATAGATTTTCAACCTCTAGACTTCCCTTCTACACCGGAACTGATTATAGCTATTAAAAATGATGATGTTGAACTACCTTGTAGCCGTTGATGTGCAATCCTTTAAAGTGATCACACAAGGAACAAAAATACCTATGAAGAATGATAGTAATGGTGCGGAGATTCCTAAGCCTCATTTTGAATGGAGTAATGAGAAATATATACGACCATCTTTAAATGCTAAGGCACTCAACCATCGCATTTGTACAATTGATCGAAGTTAAATTAACAAGCTTACAGAGTTTGAAAATGCATAGGAATTGTGAAAGTCATTGGAAATGGTCAATGAAGGCACAAGTCAAGTTAAATAGTCAAAGATCAATCGGTTCATGTGTGAGTTAGATAGCTTCAAAATGGAAGCCAATGAAGATATTTGTCATGATATTTTATATCGTACCGCAAGTGTACAATGTCAAGTTTTAGTAAAGATGAGTGAAAGAATGTCGAACCCACAGGGATTGTATTCAACTCACACTAAGTACTATAATTGATAATCCTAACTTTATTCAGAAAACAACTAAATTTAGAATAAACTAATATTAAAACTAAGAACTAAAGAAATGAAATATTAAAATGTTTAATTAAGATAATCCAAGAAGATAGATTCTAGTGTCTGATTTCACATAGTTATCCATGTTAGGGTTTTATAGGGAATTATCGGGTTAGCGCAGCGGAACACAGAAAATCAGAATTTTCCGATTTCAAAATTTTTTCTTTGATTAATTAAATAAACTTATTTTTTTAATTAACCAATACTTAAAATATGAAATTTTAACCCAAGAAATCAAATTTCTTATAATTACCAAATTGACCCCATAATTTTGTGTTTTGATCATTTTGGTCCTTAAATTGTCAAATACATATTTAAGTGATTCCAAGTCAATCCCAAAATGATTATACATGTCCAACACATCAAAATACAATTTGCAACAAAAATTCTAAATTTTATGAAATTGCCGAGAGCACCCAGTATTTTTCAAGATTTGCAATTTGGTCTTTTTTTATTCAAAACATGTCAAGATCAAATCCAATCAATCCCAAATTTAACAAACATCATATATACATCAAATTACATCACATATATGAAAATTCCCAAATTTAGAAAGGGTTATGAACCCTAATTTTATAAATTTCCAAATGACCAAATTAAACAAATTAATTAAATTAAACACTTTAATCCAATCTTTACCATACCAAACAAGTCTCACCACCATGAAACCACTCAAGAACAATTCTAGGTCATCAATGAGTGGCTTAGAAACTCTAGAATGGAAACATGATTATCAAATAATCATAATAAGCTTAAGAACTCATTTCAAGCCTATTTTTAATCATATATGCAAACACCTTTAAAACAAGTTCCCAACCATTTTAATTACAAACTAAAAGAGTAGAGACATTATCCTAGCAACACAAATTGAAGCCAAGAATAATAGAAACAATTTCTAAGTTGAAGTGTGTTGAGAAATACTTACAAATTTCCAAAATTGCTTAAGCTTTCTTTTTCCTTCAACTTTGCTCTCAACTCACTTTTGTAACTATTTTGGTAACTTGAACTTATGAAAGAAAATGAAACAAAAATCTATATATTCCCTTCAATTGCCGTGAATGAGAGATAAAGTAAATACAAGATATCTTCATTTTATTTCAATTAATTAAAATGGTAAATGACTAAGCTTACTTGTTTCATTTGATCACTATAACATTTAATACAATGAAACAAGTGTAACCAATCATTCCAAGCCATTTAAAAGTAGAATCATTACTAAAGATATTTCTTATTTTAATTAATTTAATTATTTAATAATTAAATAATTAAATAATTAAATACAAATATCTTAAATATATGTTTTATATTTACATTAAATATCTCAAATACATATATTAATGATATATATCAAATATCATAATTTGACATATAATTAATGTGTATTTAATAATATCAAATATTAAATACAAATACACATTAATTAGGAAATGACCATTAGGTCCATTTGCATGTATTTTTCGTTTAACCATTAAACGAGTTATAAATAATCAGTATTATTCATAAAAATTACCATAGTGCTCTACGAGTATATTTCACTAGTGAGACTCACTAGGTTCAGGCATATCTGTCACGAAATCCAATTTCGTGTCCATAATCAACCCACCTATAAATTATGACGAACACGAATAAACTCTCTGAATGTCGAGGTCATTGCATACGTATAATCCCTTCGTCACAGGTATTCGAATTATTCCAGAGATATAAATGTAAACGTCAAATCTCTATAGATATAATCACGTCAACGTTTCTATTAGCAATCTCTTAATAACACTTAGAACTAATTTCTACAATGTACCACGGGCCCATGAATTTAACAGATTGCTAATTTCATATTGAATACCTATGCTCTGTACACAGAACTGACAGATCCTTTCTTGATACATATAGGATATCCTGAGCATCAGTCCATACCCAACGAACATGCGGAGGTCTGATCTAAATAGATCGATGACGTGACTACCATCTAAGTATGGATGATAACTCATATATCCACAATGGTATCTCAAGTCAAAGAATCACTATGCTCACTCAACCTGAGAAGATTCTTATTGACGTTGGTGTACCATCCATTAAGAATCTTTGGTGAGTCGTTCAATGTTTATCCGCTATAAACACCTACACATCTATACAAGTCTCCAATACTCATGGTTCATGGAGAAACCATTGGAATCCAAGATTCCAATATACGACATGTACCGGTCTCAACGAGTTTACTTTACTGACCAAGTAGTGTAAACCTTGACCGGGAACTGTCTAAGAATAATAACGTCATGATACAACTCAATGTCAGTTGCGACACTTTTACAACAGTATCATAACTAATCATTCTAAGGTTTGTTACGTCTTTACCATATAAAAGATGATGATATATATAATAGAAAATATTTATTTTATTCATAATAAAATGTTACATTAGTATTTACAGGGAAATACATAATAAAATTGGCGCTCTGAGCACCAACCCTAACAATCCCCTATGTATTTATCATGTCATTTAATCGTTATTCAGTTGCGTTGTTTATAAGTCAAGAATCCTAAAGTATTCCACTCCATCTCCCGAGCAATAGTGAAAATATTATCAATTACAGACTTCGATATCCCTATAAAAATCTAGTAATTAGTAATTCATTACGCTCTATGATTATGTGTTAACGACTTCAAATGAATCATAGATTCTCCCGAACTCTATAAAACTCCTAGGTTATATTCTCTAAATCATATTCAAAATCCCTCTCTCCCGAGCGATAGATTCTAAACATTCATCATCTTAATTTGTGGCCAACAAATAAGAAGCATTAAACACAAAAGAATATAAATAAACTGAATTATAACTTCATAAAAATCAAACTGGCAATCAATACATAGGTTCAAACATTAGCTACATCATCCTCTAGAATTATGGAGTTAGTTTATGACTAAATAATAAAATAATGGAAGTAATGTCATGAACATAATGGAAATCATTAGATTTTAACGAAACAAACTATAAGATTAAACCCCAAATCGAATCCATTCATCTTCAGACGTCTCCGCCTTCGTCTCATTTTAACGCTATTTAATCTTTCTCTTTGGATCTCCCTAAAATATATGTTTAGAGTCTTTGTGTTGTGTATTAGCCTCCTGATTACGCCCAAAAAGTACTCGCGGTTATCGCAGTATAGTTGGGGTTTCGATTCCTCGGATAGATGGTTACAAGGAACTAATTCACTTAATGAAAACATCGGTAATAACTTAATTAAAAATATGGTTTGGATTTGTAATGTAAAATAAAACTATGAGAAAAACTTAAGAGGTATCAGTAGAGAAAAGCAGCAAAACGTCGGTAATACCTTTTGTATCAAATCCCTATATTCAGTAATTGATTCATTTTATTACTCAATTGAAGGTTTCACATCCCAAACCAACAATCAGAAGATATTTCAATCAAAACATATTAAATTCTAAGGTAATTGATGAATTGTTTTCTTTATGTTAACATCACACAACGTTATTGTTATGACATATCTAACATCGACAATATACCCTCAGGAAATACTGCAGCAGAAGATCAACTCATAAAACAACATTACCAGTCACAACTGGGTACCCCAATCACACATAGAAGAATCATGACTATTCCTATATACAAATTGATAAAACACAATCTCTGGATTATAAATCAAAAGATAATAAAGAATAACAAGATATCAATTGTATTAAATGTTGATGAACATTCACGAATCCAAAAACATGAACATAAAAACTTAATTACTAGAGTTCATCATTAACTTTGCCAAGGAGATTAGTTCTCCATATATAAGAGAGATATAGCCTTGATAAATCGGAGGAGTATCATGTTCGGCATGAAGCTTCCTCGTTCTTCTCTCTCAAATATGTGATTTCAACTCTTGTTGTGTGTTTTCTCTTTGTTTTTCTCCTTCTGTTAGGTTTTGGACGAACTTGGGTTTATATAGGGAAGTCCTGGAGTCCTTACACGCTTGAAACACGTCCGAATAAAGTTTCTGGAATTTCTGGTGTTTGTCACTTTTTATGTTTTCGCTCTTCCCGCGTGCTTCCGATACGTCCGTAAGGTCCCGAAACATGTGTAATTGATCCAATCCTCATGTTCTATTGTTTTCTAATAACAAGACACAAAATAAACTATAATTAAGATTAAACACATGATAATCAAGTCGAGTTAGTGATGTTCAAAGTACATTTTCATGCACTTATCACAACCCCCAACCAGCTTATTGCTAGTCCCTAGCAATTCAAGCGCAAAGAAAATAAGAACTAAACTAAATTAAAAATAAATAAATAAATAAAAACTATCTAAACCATTTTCGTAGAGATAACGATTGCATTTAGCGTATACAATAAGCCTTTAAACCCCTAGGTGGCCCTAGTGAACGAGTTATAGTCTCGTGAGGGCTTACAGCGACGACACCCACAAACGTCATTGAAAACAAATGCAATCATACAAAAATAACAAAATGAAATAGTCCCAATAGTTACACACATTATCGTCCTCAAAGAATGCCTAGTAATGAAACCAGAGAACCTTCAAAGTACTCAAAGCAACTTAAATCCAAGTCCTTGAATAAATCATCTAAGCCGGACTCACAGTGTGTGTGTGTGTGTAAAAGTTCATTCACAGCTCGATTCCTAGGTAAGTGATTACGCCCAAAAAGTACTTGCGGCTATCGCAGTATAGTTGGGGTGTCGATTCCTCAGAGAGATGGTTACAAGGAACTAATTCACTTAAACAAAAACGTTAGCAATAACTTAATGAAAAGATAATGATTGAGTTGGTAATATGAAATAAAAACTACGAGAAAAACTTAAAGGTTATCAATAGAGAGAGACAACAAAGCGTCGGGAATCCCTATTGTATCAAATTCCTATGTTCACTTGTTGATTTCTTTTATTACTCAATTGAAGGTTTCACATCCCAAACCAACAATCAGAAGATATTCAATTCAAAACACATAAAATTCTAAGGTAATCGATGAATTATCTTCTCTATGTTAACAACACACAAAGTTATCGTTATGACCTATCTAACGTCGATAATATACCCACAGGTAATACTGCAGTAGAAGACCAACTCATAAAACAACTTTACCAGTCATAACTGGGTTCTCTAATCACATATAGAAGAAGCATGACTAATCCTAATGTAAGTTGGTAAAACACAATCTCTGGATTATAAATCAAAAGATAATAAAGAATAACAATCATCAATTATATTAAACATTAAAAAGTACTTAGGAAATGACAACATGAACATAAAAACTTAATTACAAGAGTTCATCATTAGCTTTGCCTAGGAGATTATTTCTCCATATAGAAGAGAGATATAACCTTAATAGATTGGAGAGACGTCATATCAGCTTGAAGTTCTTCGTTCTTCTCTCTCGAAATTATGTTTGTGGCTCTTTTTTTGTGTGTTCTCCCTCTGTTTCTCTCTTCCTTTTCTCCCCTTTTAGGGTTTGGACAAACTTGGGTTTATATAGAGAAGTCTCGGAGTCATTGTGCACATCAATCATGACTAAATTAAGTTCTAGGGTCTTCTAGGGCACCGCGACGCTGGCAAGTAACGCCGCGGCGCCTAACTTGCTAGATTTTGTATGCATGCAAGATCCATATGCGCGTCGTGATGCCATGAAAGGCGCGTCGCCATGCGTGGCATAATTTTTGGATTTATGCTTTCTGCGTTCTGCTCTTCTCGCGTGCTTCTGATGCGTCCGCAAGGTCCCGAAACATGTATAATTGATCCAATATTCATGTTCCAATGCTTCCTAATAATAAAACATAAAATAAACTATAATTAAGATCAAATATATGATAATCAAGTTGAATTAGCAATGTTCAAAGTACACTTTCATGCATTTATTAGTAAGCCAACTCAATGATTTTGTTTAAAAATTGGGATCCGATGGGTCAAACCAACCTAGATATCTCAAATGTGCTATGTAATTGTCTTTTTGTGCTCAGTGTGGTATGATTTTTCTTGTCTTTTCTTCTTTCAAAATCTTCTCTTTTTTTTTCAACACACCTACCATTTAAGGTAGCATTTCTCCTCACGGTGGACCTAACACTCTCTCATTGGTAGATTCATGTTTATCAGTTATATGTGGTTTAATTTATTTCTTTCGAGACTTTCTCTTTTTAATTTTAACCATATCATACATCATAACACTAGCAAATCAGGATAGACATCTAAGCAAACGGTCATTCATTGACATGCAATTTCTTTAACTAGTCACTTTGCCAACTACCTAGGTTCTTACTGCTAAAAACCTATAGTTAAGTGCTTACGAGTCTAACCTAGATCAACTACTCAAGGCATCCGATAAAAGTACATTAAAGAACTTATCGTTTCTAAGTTTTCATCTTAAAGAAAACAATATTCATAATTGGACTTATGATTTACTATTAAGGACTAAAAACTACCAGGTATTATAACATGTATTATCACTACATGCATACACCCCCACACTTAAAACTTGCATTGTCTTCAATATAAGATAAATATAAAGAAAAAAAGTGAGGAACAACACTACCAGACATGGAGTTGATCAGGCTCTTGCTGGTGAGACTTTAGTTGTATGAGCTGCGTGAGTTGCGCTAACACCTGCGTGAATACTCATGCAAATAATAAACATGCAATTAACACACAATAAAATAAAACTAAAGTAAAGAAAATAATAAAATAAAATAAAATAAAGTAAAATAAATGTAGATGCAAGGGTTGCCTCTCCGCTAGCGCTAAGTTTAACGTCTTCAGCTAGATGCAATCACCCAAGTTGTCATGGTGGCTTCCATGTAGCGGACCAAATAGTCCCATGCTCTTTCATCTTCGGAAGACCTTGGTGATTAAGGCATGAAAATGAATTTTTGGTTGGTCGCGACATTGTATCCATCGATCCCCCAAGGTCTACTGATGGCTGAGATTTTAGGCTGCACGGAAGGAAAAATTGGCTCAACCTCCGCTTTAACTTTCCAGGGATCATCTTTAAGTGAGCACTAACTCCTCTTTTCCTCCTTTTATGGTTCTTTGGGATTAGGTCCAGATCGGGAGGGTTAGGTTCATGTTGTGCAGAGGCTATTTCTGGTAAGATTGTGTCTATCAGGTATGTGTATTGAAACTCATCGTCATCCCATGGTTATTTCTGAACATGAAAGATATTCACTTCCAGTGTCATATTCCCAAATGATATCTTCATGAGACCATTCCTGCAATTGATAAGGGCATTAGCTGTAGCAAGAAAAGGTCTACCTAAGATAAGTGGAATTTTTGACTCAGTGTTAACCACATATTGAGTGTCTAAAATCAGGAAATCAACAGGGTAGTAGAATTTATCATTTTACATTAAAACATCCTCAATTACTCCCCGCGGTTTTCTGAGAGAGCGATCAACTAATTATAAAACCAAAGTTGTAGGTTTAATTTTTCCAATTCCTAGCTGCATATAGATAGAATATGACATAAGATTAACACTAGAACCAAAATCTAATAAAGCTTGATCAAACACGTATGTGCCAATATGGCAAGCAATATTGGGGCATCCCGGATTTTTGTATTTTGGTGGGGCCCTCTGGTCAATCACTGCCTTTGCTTGTTCTGTTAAGAATGCAGTCTTTTTCAGATGATGCTTTCTTTTCATGGTGCATAGATCCTTCAAAACCTTTGCATATGTGGGAACATGTTTGGTCACATGTAACAAAAGAAGGTTAATTTTTACTTGCTTTAAATATTCTAGGATCTCACCATTAGGGTCTGTAGCTCTCGCAGTAGGCCTAAGAGCTTGAGGAATGGTACTCGAACTGAGATATGTGACACTTGTTCTTGAGGAATATTTGCACTACTATCTTTAGTGGCACTTATAATATTGGAGATGTCCTACATACCTATCTACTTACCACTCCGAGTGATTATTGCATTAACACTTTTTATATTAGATGCTTCATGATCAGTGAGTGCCATGTGTTGCCCTTGTGGATTTGGTTGAGCTTGAGATGGAAACTTTCATTGTTCTTGCACACTCAGGACATTAGTCAACTTAGAGACTTGACACTTTATCTCATTATTATCTTTAACCACCTGAGCTATCAGTGACTCAAACCTTTGATTAGTTTTGTGTCTGGGTCTCTATAAATGCTTACATAGTGTCCTCTAAAGAATTTCTAGGAATGGTAGGTGTGGGATACTGGAGAACACTATAACCTCTAGGCTGTGGTGGTTGAGTAGGCTGTTGAGACTCGTGTTTCCAACTAAAATTTGGATGATTCCTCCTGTTGGCGACTTGGTCGCGTAATTGGATTTTGATGACGTCAACGCAATTGACGACTTCGACGTGCAAACACGAAGCAATACAAAAAGTGTCGAAGCATAAGGAGTAAAAGAGCGAGAATGTGAAGACTAGCGGCAAATCGAAGATAATGATTAAGAGCTAAATTTTATTGTAAGTGAGTTTACTCAAGTGATCTAAAGCTCTTAGGAATCATACATTTTGCATCACTTGCATTTAAAATGGCTTAAAATGCTAAAAGAATCATTTGCATTTTATTTGCACCAAAATGAACTTCATGCACAAATGCATCGGTAAATGATCTTCTAAAAACTAGCAAACGGTTGAATTAAACTTCAAATGATATACCGTTAGATAGATTGTGTCTCTAGTTTGATACGGTTCAAACTAACACAATTCCGATGCATATAAATTTTTCTAGAGCCTTTTTAGTACAACATGTTCAGATGTGCGTTTTCTGCGTACATGTCACATTAGAAAAATTCCATAAAATTCATCTTAATGTTTTTGGAGCTGAATTTTTTACAGAAGCTAGATCTATGTGTCTCGTTGATGTAGAAATTTACAAATCATGATTTGGAATTTTCTAGAGGAAGTTATGGCCAAAATACCAAGTGTCGTCAGTCTTGACTGGTCATCAGAACTGAAACCAGGGAGCTCCTCGCCGGTCTCCATACCGGTTTGCTCGCCGGTCTTCATGCCGGTTTTGGCTGAGCAAAACATGCTCTCTGGAACCAGGGAGCTCCTCGCCGGTATCCTCGCCGGTCTCCTCGCCGGTCTCCTCGCCGGTTTGCTCGCCGGTCCAACGGCTAGTTTTTTGAACGTTATGTTACCGTTGGAGCCCAGACCGGCATGCCGGTATCCTCCTCGCCGGTATGCTCGCCGTGTATCGCTGTAAGTTGGGAAAAACTTTGCATTTTATTATAAATAGAACCCCCAACTCTTTTGCCTCAAGTTAGAGATCTAGAAACCTTCATATACATTCTCTAAGGCAAACAAAGAGTGTCATACACCTTCATATTCATAAACACTCATCCAAGCTCACACACACATCTTCCACATCATTTAGTGAGCTTAGAACACTTGGGTTTGCTCTCACACAATCTTCTTATTATTTGTGAGTGCCCAAGTGTGTTGTAAATCTTTCATATCAAAAACACTTGTGGTTTGTGAAATCCCATTGTTTGGGTAAGTGTAAAGGTTTGTGAGTGAGCCTACGTAGAAAACTCAATCTTGTAAAAGGTTCGGAGTGTGCCTTGGCGGAAAACTCTTGGTTACGAGTGAACCACGGAAAACTCGATTTAGTGGAAATCTTCAAGCGAGGCTTGAGGAGTGGACGTAGGCACGTTTGCCGAACCACTATATATCGCGGTGTCGTATCTCTCTTTCCCTACTCTTTTACTATTTGCAAGTTTATTTATATTTATATTATTGATTAGAAACTTGCATATAGGCTATTAATTGGAATAGAGAAAATTGCCTAAAACTCCCACTTGGTAATAAGAGCTAAAAATCGGCAAAGAATTTATATTTCCGCATTTATAGCGATAACCCAATTCACCCCCCCTATTGGGTATAGAGATTGTTTGTCGCTATTCCTTGTAGGTACTTTCAGTTGGTATCAGAGCGAGGTATTCTCAAGAAAGACTTAACCGTCCGAGAATAGACTATGGGTTCTACAAGCCACTCTTCAAATTTTGCCGAGGGATACTCCACAACTAGACCTCCGTTTTACACCGGAACTGACTACAATTATTGGAAGTCAAGAATGTTGACTTATCTCCTAGCCAATGATCCGCCATCCTATTTGGTTATCACACGAGGTGCAAAAGGGCCAACAAAGAAGGATAGCAACGGAGTTGATATTCCAAAACCGAGTTTAGAATGGGATAGTGAGGATGTGAAACTAGCCTCACAAAATGCTAAGGCACTCAACCAACTCCTATGTGCCATTGATCGGGATCAAGTTAGCAAGCTTCCGGAATGTGGAAATGCATATGATTTATGGAAGTCTTTGGAAATGGTCAATGAGGGCACAAGCCAAGTGAAGGAATCGAAGATCAACCGTTCATGTGCGAATTGGACAATTTCAAGATGGAATCCGGGGAAGAAATTGATCACATGATTTCTAGGTTTACGGTCATCATCAATCATTTGGGAGCATTGGGAAAAGTCATCGGGACATCGGATCAAGTGAAGAAAATCTTGAGATCTCTCCCGAAAGAGTTTAGAAGCTATACCTCCTCCATTAAGGAAGCAAACGACATAAACACATTGAAGATGGATGATTTGGTCGGCAAATTGCTTGAGTACGAAATGGAAATCAAAATGGACAAAAAGGAGGAAGATGAGAAAAGGACAAGGAAATCATTGGCCTTAAAAGCAAGAAGAAAAGATGAGTCAAGCTCAAGTGAAGAAGAAGATAGTGATGATGAGTTGGCTCAAATAAACAAGAACTTGAAGAAGCTTCTTAAGTCCGTAAATAAAAAGGGAAAATCAAGACGGATGAAAAGAATGAAGAGAAGTGGCCTCGGAAGAACAAGAAAATTATGTGTTATGAATGCAACAAACCGGGTCACATAGCTACCGATTGCCCATTGAGGAAAATGAAAGGAAAATCAAGAAAAAGGCAATGAAAGCAACTTCAACTTGGAGCGATAGCGATTCAAGCTCATCCGAGGAGGAGAAGTTGAAGATAAATCAATAGCATTTATGGCTATCACGATGAAGACATCCGATTTGAAATTGAAGAAGAAAGCGAAGAAAAAGAGGTACACAATTCTGAATTACTTGATGCTTTTAATGGTTTAAAAGAATTATGTGATATGGTTAAAAAGAAATTAAAATTGGTCAAAAATGAGCATGCTACACTTAAAATTGAACATGCAACTAGTATGGATAAAATTCATGTTTTAGATAATGATATGATATGCTTAAAGGCTAAACATGAAAAAGAAATTGCATGCTTAAATGATGAAAATGCATGTTTAAAGATTAAAAAGCTAGAACTTGAAAATACCATTTCAAATATGCCATCTAGCTCTAAGACATGTGATTGCGAATCGATTTTGAATGAAAATGTGTTATTAACACTAAGGTGATAGATTTGCAAACCATACTTAGTAAATTCACATTGGGACATAAAAATTTTAATATGCTAATCCCAAAAATGTGCATTTAAAAGAGAAGGATTAGGATATAGGCCTTATATAAAAAGAAAATTTTTGAAGAATTATTTTGTTAAGGCATCCTATTCTCATGCTAAAAATGAAATAGATGAAAATGTCACATGCCATGCTTGTAACAAAAAGGGACATAAAATTTTTGAATGCATGTATATGAATGTGATGAAGAATGCATGGATTCCTCAAGGAATCAAAATTAACCCCAATGGACCCAAGAAGGTTTGGGTACCAAAGTGTAATTGATAAATTTGTAGGGGGAGCTTTGGGAATGGATCTTTAAAGAGAATTGCAAAATTGATCCCAAAGGCTCAAGGAAATGAGGAATCGCAACGGTAAAGGTAAATCCGTACTCACGGAAACATTGGTACCGTTTCCTCTAAATTATGTATGTATGCATATTTCAAATTGATATAAATATTTTGAAGCATACAAAATGATTAGGCAGTATTCAAACTTCTATTGATATCGATTTTCATTTGATATCACTAAGTGCCTTAATCATATATTTAAACCCCTATTCTATTTCAATTGGTATCACATGAAACTTATTGAGTTAAATTTCATATATGTGATCATTTGATTAATTTTGCATTGAAAATGACTTTGCCATGTAACATATTATATAATCATGAAAAGCATGGATTTTGATTGTTTAGTAATTGGTAAGATATTCATAAGAAGACAATCATTAATATGCATTGAAGTCATTGATTTTAATTGGTATCATGATATATAATGACTTATTTCATTTGATATCACAATTAGGGAGATACATGCTTAAAGTGATATGATATTCAATTGGATTCATTGATATAAATTATTAGTTGGTATCATGAGTGCATAATCTTTTGAAACTTGCATTATACATGATCTTTTCATTTTATGACAAAAAGGGGGAAATGCCAAAATGTGCATATTTTTTTTTTGGTATCTTTTTATAGCACATATATAATTGGTATCTCATTTAGATTTAAATTTTACTTCTCCACTTTTTGATAATGTCAAAGGGGGAGAAATCATTAGAAATGAGATTAAAACTTGTTTAACCCTCACCCTTGGTTTAAGGGGGAGTAAATGTACTAATGTGTTTGTCAAGTTGCTATAGAGCTATTTTGAAGACAATCACACATTGAGGGGGAGCTTATGTTGAGGGGGAGCAAAATGGTCAAATTTGGACTCCAAGAAGCTCACAAGTTGCAACAAGTTTTAAGGGGTTGCCATCATCAAAAAGGGGGAGATTGTTGGCGACTTGGTCGCGTAATTGGATTTTGATGACGTCAACGCAATTGACGACTTCGACGTGCAAACACGAAGCAATACAAAAAGTGTCGAAGCATAAGGAGTAAAAGAGCGAGAATGTGAAGACTAGCGGCAAATCGAAGATAATGATTAAGAGCTAAATTTTATTGTAAGTGAGTTTACTCAAGTGATCTAAAGCTCTTAGGAATCATACATTTTGCATCACTTGCATTAAAATGGCTTAGAATGCTAAAAGAATCATTTGCATTTTATTTGCACAAAAATGACTTCATGCACAAGTGCATCGGTAAATGATCTTCTAAAAACTAGCAAACGGTTGAATTAAACTTCAAATGATATACCGTTAGATAGATATGTGTCTCTAGTTTGCTACGGTTCAAACGGAACATAATTCCGATGCATAGAAATTTTCTAGAGCCTTTTTAGTACAACATGTTCAGATGTGCGTTTTCTGCGTACACGTCACATTAGAAAAATTCCATAAAATTCATCTTAATGTTTTTGGAGCTGAATTTTTTACAGAAGCTAGATCTATGTGTCTAGTTTATGTAGAAATTTACAAATCATGATTTGGAATTTTCTAGAGGAAGTTATGGCCAAAATACCAAGTGTCGTCAGTCTTGACTGGTCATCACAACTGAAACCAGGGAGCTCCATGCCGGTCTCCATGCCGGTTTGCTCGCCGGTCTTCATGCCGGTTTTGGCTGAGCAAAACATGCTCTCTGGAACCAGGGAGCTCCTCGCCGGTATCCTCGCCGGTCTCCTCGCCGGTCTCCTCGCCGGTTTGCTCGCCGGTCCAACGGCTAGTTTTTTGAACGTTATGTTACCGTTGGAGCCCTAGACCGGCATGCCGGTATCCTCGCCGGTATGCTCGCCGGTCTCGCTGTAAGTTGGGGAAAACTTTGCATTTTATTATAAATAGAACCCCAACTCCTTTGCCTCAAGTTAGAGATCTAGAAAACCTTCATATACATTCTCTAAGGCAAACAAAGAGTGTCATACACCTTCATATTCATAAACACTCATCCAAGCTCACACACACATCTTCCACATCATTTAGTGAGCTTAGAACACTTGGGTTTGCTCTCACACAATCTTCTTATTATTTGTGAGTGCCCAAGTGTGTTGTAAATCTTTCATATCAAAAACACTTGTGGTTTGTGAAATCCCATTGTTTGGGTAAAGTGTAAAGGTTTGTGAGTGAGCCTACGTAGAAAACTCAATCTTGTAAAAGGTTCGGAGTGTGCCTTGGCGGAAAACTCTTGGTTACGAGTGAACCACGGAAAACTCGATTTTAGTGGAAATCTTCAAGCGAGGCTTGAGGGAGTGGACGTAGGCACGGTTTGCCGAACCACTATATATCGCGGTGTCGTATCTCTCTTTCCCTACTCTTTTACTATTTGCAAGTTTATTTATATTTATATTATTGATTAGAAACTTGCATATAGGCTATTAATTGGAATAGAGAAATTGCCTAAAACTCCCACTTGGTAATAAGAGCTAAAAATCGGCAAAGATTTTATATTTCCGCATTTATAGCGATAACCCAATTCACCCCCCCTCTTGGGTATAGAGATTTTTGTCGCTATTGCTTGTAGGTACTTTCACCTCAACAGGGTTATATGTGTATGAATAAGGGTATAAGGCTTATTGTTCATCCCTAAGGTATTGCATTGTTCCCATATGCTTCCCTCTCTAACCATATATAGGACAATCTGGGCCAGATGGTCAATCCCTTTACACACAAAACATACCCATTGAGGTTCTACTGGCTAACGCATGCATTAGTCTTGCTATCTTGGCTTTTAAGGCTCATTTCTCTCTAATTAATAGCTCAACCTGTGTTTTAAGACTATCATCTTCCCTAAAGTGGTGTATGCCTCCGCTAGAAGGAGTGTAACGTGTCCTATCAGTGTTATCCATGGCATTAGGTCCATTCTAAATGTGAGATTTCTCGGCTAGGTCATTTAAGTACTTTAATGCCTCATCAGGATCCTTTCGTATAAATTCACCATTGCACATTGTCCAACAAATTTTTAAGTTTCAACACATTCGTCCTAAAATGAGTTAGACCGTCGTAAAAATAACTTACTAAATGCCAACTCTCATACCCATGGTGAGGACAACTAGCTAACATCTCTTTAAACCTCTCCCAAGTTTGATAAAGGGTTTCACTGTCTTTCTGGGAGAATGTAGAGATTTGTCTTTTTAGGGCATTCGTCTTATGGTGTGGGAAATATTTATTAAAGAATGCTTGTGTCATCTCACCCCATGATCATATTGAACGAGGTCTTAAAGAATAAAACCAACTTTTCGCTCTATCCTTAAGGGCAAATGTGAAGAACTTAAGTCTAATTGTGTCTGTAGTCCCGAATCGGTCATGAAAGGTTGCTATAACCTCTTCAAACTCCCTAATATGCACATAAGGGTTCTCATTCTCCAAACCATGAAAAGTTGGGAGATATTGTATCATTCCCGGTTTAAAGTCTATATGTGGTGCATTAGGGGGAAACATTATGCATGATGGTGTAACTGTGGCGAGTCCTCAAGAGTCCTAATGGGTGGTCTTCTCGTACTCACATCATGTTGTGTGTGCTAGATGTAGATGGTGTGGCAAAATATTATCAAACAAACTTTCTGAGTCTGAATATTCCTCGTTAATTCTAACAAATCTACCCAACCGATCCCTAAGTCTAGGCATGCACGAAAACATAAATAATACGAGAAAGAAAAATAAAAGAAACTAAAAATCAAAACCTAAACTAAAACTAAAATTGAAATAAAATAAATAAATAATAATAAAAAAAATAAAGATGGAACGAAGTTACACTTTGTTGACCAAGCAAACCTGCTCTTTCAGATTGTAAACCGTCTCCCCGGCAACGACGCCAAAATTTGATTACGCCTAAAAAGTACTCGTAGTTATCGCAGTATAGTTGGGGTGTCGATTCCTCAGAGAGATGGTTACAAGGAACTAATTCACTTAATGAAAACGTCAACAATAACTTAATTAAAGATATGGATTGGATTTGTAATGTAAAATAAAACTATGAGAAATACTTAAGAGTTATCAGTAGAGAAAAGCAGTAAAGCTTTGGGAATCTCTCTTGTATCAAATCCTTATATTCAGTAATAGATTTCTTTTATTACTCAATTGAAGGTTTCACATCTCAAACCAACAATCGGAAGATATTTCAATCAAAACATATTAAATTCTAAGGTAATCGTGAATTGTTTCTTTATGTTAATAGCACACAATGTTATCGTTACGACCTATCTAACATCGACATATACCCTCAAGAAATATTACAGTAGAAGATCAACTCATAAAACAACATTACCAGTCACAACTGGGTTCCTGAATCACACATAGAAGAAGCATGATTATTCATATATGCAAGTTGGTAAAACACAATCTCTGGATTATAAATCAAAAGATAATAAAGAACAACAAGATATCAATAGTATTAAACGTTGATGAACATTCACGAATCCAAAAACATGAACATAAGAACTTAATTACAAGAGTTCATCCTTAGCTTTGCTATGAGATTAGTTCTCCATATAGAAGAGACATAACCTTGATAGATCGGAGGAGCATCTTGTCTGGCATGAAGCTTCCTCGTTCTTCTCTCTCAAATATTTGATTTCAACTCTTGTTGTGTGATTTCTCTATGTTTTTCTCCTTCTGTTAGGGTTTTGGACGAACTTGGGTTTATATAGGGAAGTCATGGAGTCCTTACACACGTGAAACACATCCGAATTAAGTTTTTGGGACATTATCAGGGTTCCGCGGCACCAGGAAGTAGGGTTTGCGGCGCCCAACTCTCTGTGGTGCTAGAAAGTGGGCACCGCGACACCTGTTGGAATTTCTTATGTTTGTCGGTTTTTATGTTTTCGCTCTTCCCGCGTGCTTCCGATGCGTTCGTAAGGTCCCGAAACATGTGTAATTGATCAAATCCCCATGTTCTATTGCTTCTTAATAATAAGACACAAAATAAACTATAATTAAGATTAAACACATGTTAATCAAGCCGAGTTAGTGATATTCAAAGTACATTTTCATGCATTTATCACCTCATTTTGGGGTTTTGGACGAGCTTATGTATTTATAGGGAAGTCATGGAGTCCTTATGCGTGTAAAACCCTCAAAACTGATGATTTTGGGCTTCATTCGCAGCGTCGCGGCGTCGGACAGTGGCGTCGCAGCCCTAAACTTGTGGGAAATATACATGTGAGTGTTGAAGGGGAGTCGCGACGCCCATGAGTGGGGTCGCGACGCCATAAAAAATTTCTAGATGCTATTTTCAGTATTTTCCGCTATTCCTGTGTGCTTCTGATGGATCTGTAGGGTCCAAAAATAAGTCACATTGCCCCAAGATCCATGTTCCAATGCTTCCTACAAATAAAACATAAAATAAACTACAAAATACATTAAATGATACGAAATCTAACAAAATAGTAAGCTAAGAATGCATGAATAAGTGGGTATAAATCGCACTTATCAAACACTCACAAACTTAAGATTTTGCTAGTACCGAACAAAAGACTAAATAAAGATAATAAATAAAAGTAAAAAAATTAACTAGGCCACTTTTGTAGGGATCACGATTGCATTTAGCGTTTGTAACAAGCCTTTAAACCCCTAGGCGACCCTAGTGGACGAGTTATAGTCTCGTGAGGGCTTGCAACGATGATACCCACAAACGTCTTTCACACACATGCAATGAATATAAAAATAATAAAAGCAAATAAAATAGTCTCGATAGTTACACATAATGTTATCCTCAAAGACTGCTTATCAATAAAATTAGAGAACCTTCAAAGTACTCAATGTAACTAAAATCCAAGTTCTTGAATAAATCATCTAAGTCAGACTCATAGTGTGTGTGTGTGTGTGTAAAGGTTCTTTCATAGCTCAACTCATAAGTAAGCAAACTCAATGATTTCATCTCAAAAATTGAGATCTGATGGGTCAAACCAACCTAGATATCTCCAAAGTACTCTGTAATTGCCTTTCTGTGCTCAGTATGGTACGATTTTTTCCTTCCTTTTTCATTTTTTTCATTTTTTTTCAATTCACCTACCCTTTAAGGTAACATTTCTCCTCATGGTGGTCCTAACACTCGCCCATGGGTAGCTTCACGCATATCGATTACAGGTATCTAGATATATCTCAGAGATAGAAATGTAAACGTCAAATCTCTATAGGGACTATCTCGTCGACGTCTCCATTAGCAATCTCAAAAAGAGAACACTTAAACTTATTTCTAAAGTGTACTACGGGCCCATGGTTTTTATCTGATTGCTAATCATATATAGACTACCTATGCTCTGTACACAAAACTGACGGATCCTATCTCGACACACACAGGACACCCTGAGGATCTATCCACACCCAACGAACATGCGGATGTCTGATCTAAATAGATCGGTGATGTGACTGCCATCTAAGTGTGGAAGATGTCTCATGTGCCCTCAGTGGTATCTCAAGTCGAAGAATCACAAATGCTACTCAACCCAAGAAGATTCTTATTGACGTTGGTGTACCATCCATTAAGAGTATTCGGTGAGTCGTTCAGTGTTTATCCGCTATAAACACCTACACGTCTATACGAGTCTTTAAGACTCATGGTTTATTGAGAAACCATTGGAATTATATATTCCAGTATATGACATATACTGATCTCAACGGGTTTAATTTACTGCCCAAGTAGTGTAAACCTTGACCAGGAAATGTCTGAGAATGACAACGTCATGATACAACTCAATGTCAGTTGCGACGTTTTTGTAACAGCATCATGACTAATCATCCTAAGGTCTATTACGTCTTTACCATATTAAAAGATGTATTATATTACAGAAAATGCTTGTATTATTCATAATAAAATGTTTTACAGTAATATTCTCAAAGAAATACAACCGGGAATTGGCGCTCTGAGCACCAACCCCAACAGATTTGTCTTGTGTCTTGTGTAATGTTTTGGTTTATTTATTGAGTCTTCAACTTAATGTTTCTTGTTAATTGGCCACTAATAAGATTGATTTGGTAAACTTAAAATAAACTTGACGAATGGATTTTAGGTTTCAGCCTTAGACTCAATAGCTCACGATCTCACACTCACCTTAGAGATTTCCTTCCAGGATAGACATATACCTGTCGGACGTGGGTAGCCATAATTGGAACTTAATCTTAATGAATACAGAGTTTCTTAGTTAACATAGACATATAGTTAATTGGGTTACTTTGAGTGTTTACATCTGACCATCGACATAGGTTTTTGCATATCTTCGGGTTCTAGGTTAATAAACTGACATATTACACAAACATAAGATAATCATTTCATATTTAGAAGAATATTGGAAGGATTCACAACCCTATATAGTTTCATAATATTGATTACTTTTAGAATTTATTTTTGCATTATTTTAATTACTTGTCGTTAGTTAAAATCACTATCCAGACAACAATCAATTTTTAGATACTTGTAGAAATTTAACTTCAATAAATTAATAGCACATGTATTAAGTCCTTGTGGGATCTATACATTTTATACTACTTGAGAGATACGTGCGCTTGCGTTACGTGTGTGATTTCGCCGATCAACAAGTCTTTCAGAAATTTGACATAAGATGATATCTGTTGGATGTCATCTAACAAAGGAATATTGACCTTTATCTGTTTGAATATTTCATATATCTCTGGGGAATGGTTCAATTTTCTTATTTTTAATGCTTATGGAAATGGAGGTGCATGAGAAAAATTATTATCATCAACGATGTGTAATGGTTCATCAACCCCTTCTGTACCCTCTAAATATGATTTATTTTCAGTTTCGCGAGGTTCAAGAATAGGTCTGTGGATGACCTTACCATTGCGAAGAGTAATAACAGATTTGACTTGGTCTATGTGTTGACTACCAGAACTATCCTCGTAATGATTTTGATGACTCTTGGGATTTGACTGTGGTTGGGAATGAAACTTTCCTTTCTCATTAATGGTCAATGCATATGTGATTTTGAGAATGTATATTTCAAATCAATCAATATTTGAATATTTTGGTTATTGATGGCTTTCTATTTCTCAATGAATGAATGCAAGGTATCCTCAAGGGTTTTCCTAGATCGTGGGACATTTGGTGCATAATTCTGGGAATTTCAGAAATTCTGGTGTACATGGGGAGGTTGTTGTGATGGTTGTGCTTGGTTATCATTCCTTCAATTGAAGTTTGGATGATTTCTCCAACCAGAATTGTAAGTTTGGGATTATGGCTTTGGATTTGGTCTATTGAAAGTGTTTATAGAACTGACTTGGTCATAAAGACATTCTTGCAGCGCTGGCAAGGTTGGGCAAACTTGTGTGACATGTTCATTGAATTACATATTTGACAAGTGACTTCTTGAATGCACTTGACATGATCATTTTTCCTCATTTCTAATGCCATAAATTTTTTTAGCTAGAGATGCATACTTAGCAGAAAGGTTATGGTCTTCCCTAATGTTAAATATACCTATACCAGATGACTGTGGTTTTACAGATGACTCATAAGTGTCAACTGTATCCTATTGTTGTGCATTCTCTGCTATGTGTTCTAGGTAATCTAGTGTATCTTCGGGATTTTTGTCCCTAAACTCACCATTACACATCATTTCTACTACTTGTCTACCTTGGAGTTCGTAGAAGTAGACAACCGGCTTCCATGTTTCAAACCGTGATGTGGAAAATATTCTACATCTCTTTAAACCTCTCCCAAAATTGGTAAAATGTTTCCCTCGACTCTTGTGTGAAAGTTATGATTCTCCTCTTAAAGGAGTTTGTCTTGTGAGGGGAAATAAATTTTTAGAAACTGTTTTTGTAAATCATCTCATGTTCTGATGGACCATAACCTAAGGTTCTGCAGCCAAATTTTAGCTTTATCCTTTAAAAAAGGGAAAAACTTTAATCAAATTATATTCATGCTGTAATTTTGGTATTTGAAAGTTTTACATACCTCTTCAAATTCCTTTAAGTGCTGATAAGGATTTTCTGATTCTAGACCATGAAATATGGTTAAAAATTGGGTGACATCTGGCTTAAAATTGAAATGTGCTACATCTGGGGGAAAATGCAAGATAGTGGTCATGTCCTAGTGGGATTCATGAATTGTTTGAGTGTCCTAGGATGATTAAGATCGTCATGCTGAGACTCATTTTCTTTCTCATCAAATGAGTTATCAACTCGGGCATGTGGATTTTCATTTTGGTTATCGACCATTTTGACATACGATAAAGGTCATGAAGACTCTCTATTTAATCTACCGCTAGATGATCGAGACAAATATCTCATGCAACCTAAATACAAACTATATGCTAAAATTTAAAAATGCAAATACAATACTTACAAAAAGAAAATAATAAACAAGTGGAAAAAAATTAAAATTAAAATTAAAACTAACAAAAAGAGAAAAGAAAAACAAATAAAGAAAATACAATGCATTGACTTAGATCTAAAATCGTCCTCTTATTCTTGTCATTTCAGATCTCAAATGAATTTCTCGTTCAGCTGTCTCAATCTCTCGAATTAAGTTCTAACAAAAAATTATGGAAGAATCTATGGATGAGGATGGTTCAAGAAATTCTTTGGCAAAATACAAGCTCTATTTTAATTGATTTTTTTTAATCTTTTGTAACCTTAAAGAATACAAAATAGGGCATGTCTGTATGTGGGAATTCTTGGTTCATGATTCATTTAGGATCAATAAGGACATTTTGGATCTACACAAATGCAAAGATGAAGAAAATGAGATGCGGAAAAAATACAAAAATACAAAAGTACAAAAAATAAAAATAAAAAGAAAGGAAAAAAAAAAAGAAATATATATACAAAGATTATTCTATCTACTAAATTTATTCCCCGACAACGGCGTCAAAAACTTGACACGCTTAAAAAAGTGGTTCTTTAATCCCATGTATAAGAGTGTCGAAGTAATAAATAACCCGGTAAGTCCGGGATCGATCCACATGAATAGATTTAGTGAAATAAAATAATAATTTGAGTAAAAATAAAAAGATCGAATTTTTTGAGTGATTGGAAATTTTAAATTGAACTACAATAATAAAATAAAATATTGAGGTTAGAGAATCCACTTTTAATATTTTAAATTTAGAAATCTCACTTTTTATAATATATAAATTATCCTTATTTATTACCCAATTAATTTATTTCCGGAATTAATTATGTCAAAATATATAAAACGGGAGATAAAGGCGGTAGTCATTTCTGTTGATAATTAGTTCTGTCAATGTACTAAATATGCTAAAACATGGAAACCAACCATAAAGGCGGTGATAACATTTGTCTATAATAAGTTCAGTTATGTGCTTAATTATGTCAAATATATAAAACCAGCCATATAGGCGGTAGAAAAATTTGTCAATAATTAATCCAAATCTAAATTAAGTTTTAATCGTTAAATTACAATTCATATATAATAATATAAGTGAGATTAATCTATATTTTTATATTAAAAGTTTCACCATTTACCCCAACAAAAAGAAATTAGCTACTAATAATGTAATTAAAAATACACATAATTTATTACTAAAATAATAAGACATTACAAGAAAATTTTAAAAAAATTAAAACACACAAGAGCTGAAAACCCACAAAATTCAAAGAGAATTATGGAAATCAGACTGAAGAAAATAAGGTGCAGAACACCTCTATTTATAGTTGAATTTGGAAATTGCTTCCTCCAATTTCTCTATCAAACACTCTACCAAACACTCCGAGAAATTTGACAAATGCTTTTTTTTTTTTTTTTAAGATTTGATATTTAATACACTTTGGATTGTTCATCAATTTCGGTCTTGAAAACTTCAGAATTCGAAAATCTTATGAACATTAAGTTGTAGAACTTTGAGTCTTCTTTCATCTGAAACTTGAATCACCTTAATCGATATCGGAGTAAAAAGTTATCGCCAAAATAAGACTATTGCACATGGTTGGAATTTCCAAAGTTGTACACTGTTAGAACATCCTATTAAATTTATGGCTTCCAAAATCCAATTATCAAGTCCATTTTTTTAGATATGCATCCAAAATATTATTTCACCTACATAAAATATAAAAATCACAATAAACATAAATAATTATTATTTAACAAATGTGCTTAATTAAGGAGATTAATGAAACTATAAGTGTAAAATGATTAATTTTTTTTTTAATAAATGTGCACTTTTTATTTTTCATCAAGAACAAATCTTGTTCTTATTGCTATTGATGATTTAGAGGAAAATGATGAGGAAAAAGTACATGATTCCCTTGAATATGATGAATTGCTTGACACATTTAATGAATTATATGAGTTGTAAGATTTGCTTAGAAAAAAGCATAAAATGATTAAAAATGAGCATTCATCATTATTAAATGATTATGCATCAATGGTTGAGAAAAATGAAATGTATGAAAAAAAATCACATGTTTAAAAGAATAAAAGCTAAAACTTGAAAAGAGCATATCTAGCATGCCATCTAACTCGAATACATGTGATCGCAAATCTATTATGAATGAAAATGTTACTTTGAATAAAAAGTTTATGGATTTGCATAACATTATTGCTAAATTTATTTTTGGAGAGAAAAATTTTAATATGTTAATTGGATCTCAAAGATGTGCTTTTAAAAGAGAAAAATTATGATATAGGTCTTACATCAAAAGAAAATTTTTAATGAATTATTTTGTAAAGACATCTAATTCTCATAATGTTACTTTTAATGAAAATATCACATGTCGTGCATATAATAAGAAAGAACACAAAATATTTGAGTGCATAAACAAAGATGTGAATGTAAATGTATGGATTTCTCAAGGAACCAAAATTATCCCCCATGGACCCAAGAAAATTGGGTACCAAAATATACTTGATGATTGTGTAGAGGAAGCTTTGGGAGAGGGTATTAATAAGAAATGTAAATTAATCCCAAAGACTTGAAAAAGATGAGGAAGGAGTTCAAAAAAAGAAAAATATCAAATGCAATCCTTAAAAAATGAATGAATTTGATGATTGGTGGATTTGTCACCAAGTGACAATGGTAATAGGTGAAATCCGTGTTTATGGAAACATCAGTATTGTTTCCTCCAACTTATATTTGTATGCTTATTTTTGGACTTGAGTGTGAATCATACTAATGACTAGGTAATTTAAATTTAAAATTGATCAATTGGTATCATCTTATGCTTAATCATATTACCAATCTCATTTAATATTAAGTGGTATCACATAGGACTTATTGGTTTATATGATATGTGTGATCATTTTGAATGTTAAGCAATGAATATGCCTTGTCATTGATTATTATTGGTTGAAAATGAAATACATGGGTATTGGCTTAACTTTTGATGATTTTGATGATCATTGCATGAATTTTACATTATATGACAATATGAGAGAAATGTATGAAAATGCTATGTGTGCATATTTATAATATTTTTGATATGTTTTATGCACATATATTGTTTGGTATCTCATTGAACTAAATTTTTGCTTCTCCGTCCTTTTTCATAATGTCAAATGAGGAGAAATCATATGAATGAGATTAAAACTTGTATTCTCTCACCCTTGTATTAAATGGGAATAAATTTGTACTAATGTGTTTGTCTAAGTTTTATAGAGCTATATTGAAGACAATCACACATTGAGGGGGAGCAAAATCATCAACAAATTTGAAACTCTAAAAGCTCACAAGTTTTAAAAATTGTCATCATGAAAAGGGGGAGATTGTTAACGACATATTCTCAAGATAGATTTTGATGATGCAACACTAGAAGACTTCGACGCGCATTAGTGGATATTACAAAAAGATGTCGAATCACATTGGTGATGAAAAGCAATGGATGTGAAAACTCAAGCGACAAACGAAAAATATCTTATGTAGTCTTAGCTTAGGGCTATATTTGTAAGAGAGTTGATAATTTAAGTCTCTAAGCTCATATGACATATGCACATTCATATAGATGCATTATGGTAATGTGCAAAATGGTTTTAACTTTCAAATCATGACATTTTGGCTCTGAGATCGGCATACCGGTGTCCATGTTATGGTCTGAGCAATTTTAAATCGGTTCTGGAACCAGACTTCCCTATACCGATCACTATGGAGTTTGCACTGTTATTGGAACCAGTCTAGTGCATACCGGCTAGGGGTGTTCACGGGTCGGGTCAGGTTTTTTGAAATTTTGTGAGACCCGATCGGGTCGGGTCACAAGAAGTTCGGGTCGCGGGTCGGGTCACGCAAAGGTGGAATCCAATCGGTCGGGTCGGGTCGGGTCGTCGTAAATTTTTATTTTTTTTAATGAATTAATTATTTTGAAATACAAATATTTGTTATTTTATATCTCAAAATTATCATAAATATAAAGTTTTAATACAACAAAAATAATAAACAAATGAAATAAAAGTAAAAACTTTAAAAATAATAATAAAATTTTAGAAAAATAATATATATTATAAGGTCGGGTCGAGTCGGGTTTTAGTACAAACCCGTTGCCCAACCCTACAATTAGGGTCGGGTTGAAAATTTATAAATTTTTTTAGACCCGCTCGGGTCGGGTCACGAGTTGACCCGACCCTATGAACACCCCTAATACCGACATTCATACGGTCAACCTTCATATTTTACATGCTCACTAAAATCGGTATGATCTATATCGATCTCCATACTGGTAAGCACACCGGCACACCGGACTCCATACCGGTCGGTATTGCAATTGAATCTTCAAACAGTAATATAATTGATATATTTTGTCAGACCGGCATACCGGCCTCTGAGACCGGCATACCGGTCTCAAACAAGATAGTTGGGGCAGTTTTCTCTTTCACTATATACTGGGCCCCAAATTCATTTTTGTTGAGATCTAATACCTTCATATATTTTCTAACAAGTAAAAATAGAATTTACAAAACCTTCATATTCATACACTCACATACTCAAGCTCATACATTACACATTCATTATCATTTGTATTGAGTTTAGATTTTTTTGGGTTAGCAACTCACACTAAATCTTCATTATCTTTGTGAGTGCCAAAGTTGTACTTTAATTTTCAAATATTCAAATACTTGTGGTTGAGAAGACTTTGTTAAGTTAGTATACTCAAAAGAACAATTTGTAAAAGATTGTGAGTGAGACTCGAAACAAAACTCATTGTGAAAGTTTAAGAGTGAGCAATGAGAAAACTCTTGAGTAAAGGTTTGGAGCGAACTGAGGAAACAAAACTCTTGGTTGTGGGTGAGCCACGGAAAACTGGATGTAAGTTGTGAATTCAATTTAGTTGAAATCTTCAAGCGCAACTTGAGAGAGTGAACATAGGCATTGTTAGTCGAACCACTATAAATCACCGGTATCAATTTCTCTAACTTTATCTCTTTATTTTATCGTAAGTTTAATATTATCTTTCCATTTATTTAGCATAATTTATGATTGAGAAATTGATTAATAAATTTAATTGATAAAATTACTAGCTTATAGCATAAAATAGACAATACATTCACGTATGAAAAGCTGAGTATTAAAGAGCTAAAGCCAAATCTCAACATTTGGCCCCACTTTCTAAACTTTTATTGGGCAAATATTTTTTAACATTTTGCATGGCACAGAGGCAGAACCAACCCATGTGTTTCACACTCTTACTTGTGGGCTCCCTAGTTGTTGATATCATAAAGTATTTTTTTTTATTGAGTTGATTAAATTCAAAATATACAGGAGAGCCGTCCAATGAGATATGCAAGGCTGATGTGTTTTTATCTCAACCATTATGTCATCTCACAAAAAATAAAATAAAAATAATAATGCAAGTATGATTTCATGACTTTAAGTATCTAACCGGCAAACTGTGGCCCAATTGTACCCATGTTCTCATATTTTAGGCTTATTGTAAATAAAAATGTATAAACACTTGTATACATTTTTTTTTTTTGGCTGCCCAAGCTTTTTAAAGAAATGTATCTCTCAACTCGAATTCGTCATTTATCATTAAGTCATATTCATTGAAATAATACGTACATACATACTTACTTAATAACTTTAGGTATATAAATGTGATTTTCTCAAAATTATGTATTTTTTTCGAACATCAAATAATTTTTTGATAGATAAATGATAATTTCCCAAATTTTAATTTGTGTGTAGATTATAATAATATCCCAAAATTTTTGAATATATGACCCGCATTTCGAATATTATTGATAGGAGTATACTGATTATACCATATTACAAAAAAAAAAAAAAAAAAAAAAAGATAAAATGATTCATAGTCGGCCTATCTCACTGGAAAAAGGCCAAAAAAATAAAATAAATTAAAAAAGAGAAGGCTACAGTAACAGTGTTAGACAAGTAGAATCATTCTTTGCTTGAGCTAGCAAGACTATTTATCAGCTTTGAAACTCTCTTTAACTGTGGCTGGAATGTGATTGTGAAGAGTTACTGCTGTGTTGTGTGTGCCTTTTAAGCTTATAAATTATGGAATCAACAGTTCAAAGCTTTGCCTTTCTTCGCTGATTCAGCTAATTCCCTGAAGCCATATTGTTCTTGATTTGTTTGTAAGTTGTCTTCTTTGCATGTGGGTTTTTTGCTATAGACTTGAATAGTTGTTCTTTTAGTTTAATAATTTGTTTTTGTTACCCAATAGTGGCAAGTCAAGTCGTTACTTGTACGTTTTCTCATACATATATATTTTCTTTTAGTTTTGGTTTTGCCTGGAAGGATTATCTTGTGGAAGTAACTATATTGGCTTCAAGTTGATAGAGCTTAATGTTGCAAGTTTCATTTTTGTTTTCTGTTTTTAGAATTTCACAGTTTTAGAATCCATGCTTCTTTAAGTAGAATCATACTATATGATTTTCTTGATTTTATGTCTTCAAAATTTGTCTGATAACTGGGTTTTTGGAATTCATGTTCAATCAGGTGCTTGTGGCTTTGAGCCAATGCTAGTTGGAGCAGAAGAATTAATCAATTAGTTTCAAATATTTCCTTAATATGGTGGCGTTCTTGATTCCTAGGCCTTGCCATATCAAAATGAAAAGAAAAGTGTTGTATTTTATTATTTTTTGTTTGTGGGCGCCGATGGAAGTAATGGGTGGAGCTGGAAATGCGAGTGTATTGTCTTCGTCTTCAAGGCCGCTCATTTTGACCTTTGGAGTTTTGTTTACTTCTGATTCATTCATAGGAAGGGCAGCAGGACCTGCAATTGCAGCTGCAGTTGATGATGTTAATTCTGATCCCAGTATTCTTTCAGGGACGAAATTGAATTTCATTACTCATGATACAAATTGCAGTGGATTTATCGGAACTATGGAAGGTAATTTCTGAAATAAACTCTTTAATGGTTTTCTTAGTTCTAGGACTTCAAAAAATTGACACATTTCCTCATTGCATAAGCAGACCAGAAATTAAAGTTTTCAAAATTTGGTCTTTGAACTTGCAAATTAATCAAAGTAGTTTCAGTTTCCGCATGGATTAGGTATGGATTAATTTCCCTTTTCCATGGGAATTAATGTTGATGCTTAGCTTTAAGTCTGATTATTTATACTCTAGGTTTAGTATTTGCTTATGTTGCTTTCTTACCAACAGATTGCACTATTGCAAAATCGTATGCTTTAAATATACCAGATGAACTCGTGGTGACAGGATAAAACCATATGATGTATTTTTAAAATAAATTTGTAAGTAAAATTTATAACATTTCCTGCTTGAGCTGCTGTATCCTATGTATGCTTAAGTTGCATTATTGTGTTGCAAGTCCACAGTTTCTATCTTCTGTGCCTGCTTAAATGGCTATAGTTCTGCCACTATAAACATACATTGTGCTATGTAGGACCATTTATTGATTAGTATAACAACCAACTAACCAAACAAAGCCTTTTCCCACTAGGTGGGGTCGGCTATCTTTTGACGCCACCAATGAAACTATCTATGATTTTCTTGTCATCAACTTTGTTGATTGGAGTCTTATATATGTATAAAAAAAAAAAAAAAACTAAGTTGGATTCGAAGTGAAGTAATTCTGCTTTGCTTCTCTCCTTAAAAAGAATAGAAAGATAGATTTTGATGGGTGTCCTTACCATGTAGCTTTGCAGCTTATGGAAGATGAAGTAGTTGCAGTAATTGGTCCACAATCCTCTGGAATAGCTCATGTAATATCCCATGTTGTCAATGAACTCCATATGCCACTTCTGTCATTTGGAGCAACAGACCCCACTCTATCTTCACTGCAGTACCCATATTTCCTACGAACGACACAGAGTGACTATTATCAGATGTATGCAGTTGCTGATCTGGTTGTGTACTATGGATGGAGGGAGGTGATTGCCATCTTTGTAGATGATGATTATGGCAGAAATGGGATTTCTGTATTGGGTGATGCCTTGTCAAAGAAGCGTGCCAAGATCTCTTACAAGGCTTCCTTCACCCCTGGCTCCTCCAAAAGCGCAATTAACGACTTGTTAGTTGGTGCAAACCTGGTGGAATCTCGGGTTTTTGTTGTACATGTTAATCCAGATTCTGGTTTGACAATTTTCTCTGTCGCGAAAAGTCTTGGAATGACAGGCAGTGGTTATGTTTGGATTGCTACAGATTGGCTTCCTTCTGTTTTGGATTCAATGGAACCAGTTGATCTCGACATAATGAACCTCTTACAAGGGGTTGTTGCTCTCCGCCATCACACCCCAGATACAAATCTTAAAAAGAATTTCATGTCCAGGTGGAAGAACCTCAAATACAAAGAGAATGGCCCTGCTGCAGGTTTTAATTCTTACGCACTGTATGCTTATGATTCTGTTTGGTTAGCTGCCCATGCTCTTGATGCCTTCTTAAATGAAGGGGGGAAATTTACTTTCTCTAATGACCCAAAGTTGCTTGACACAAATGGAAGCATGCTGCACTTATCATCCCTCCGTGTTTTTGATGGAGGCCAACAGTTTCTCCAGACTTTGTTGAGGATGAATTTCACAGGTCTAAGTGGTGAGATTAGATTTGATGCTGATAAGAATCTAGTTAATCCATCTTATGATGTTCTTAACATTGGTGGAACTGGTTCCCGGAGGATTGGCTATTGGTCAAATAATTCAGGTCTCTCTGTTGTTGCTCCAGAGATCTTATATACAAAGCCTCCCAATACCTCTACCAGCAATCAACAACTTTACAGTGTAATATGGCCTGGTGAAATTACAACACCACCTCGGGGATGGGTGTTCCCTAACAATGGGAGGCCACTAAGAATTGCTGTACCCAACCGAGTAAGTTATGAGGAATTTGTGGCTAAAGACAAGAGCCCTCCGGGAGTGAAAGGATACTGTATTGATGTCTTTGAAGCAGCAATAAACTTGCTTCCTTATCCTGTCCCACACACTTTTGTAATGTATGGAGATGGTAAGAGAAACCCGCTCTACAATGACCTTGTGAGTCAGGTTGCCCTGAATGTGAGTATATCACTACTTTCTAGTTTACTTCAATTAAGTAGTGGTCTAACTTATATTGGAAAAGTTTGTTATTTAAAAAATGGATTTATTTCAGAATAGTTCTGGGGTATTCATAACCTTGTGAACGTGTAGAGCATCAGTTTATGTTTCCCTTGTAGGAGGTATTGAACTAGGTATTCTAACGGCCTTGGCCCTAGTTGGGCGATTAAAAATCTGGTAATTATCTTGACCTCCTTTCATTTTTCAGAACTTTGATGCAGCTGTTGGTGACATCACAATTGTTACAAATAGGACAAAGATTGTGGATTTTACACAACCTTACATGGAATCTGGTCTTGTTGTTGTTGCTCCAGTCCAAAAGGAAAAGTCTGCTGCTTGGGCTTTTCTCAAGCCTTTTACTGTACAAATGTGGTGTGTCACTGGTGGCTTCTTTCTTCTCGTTGGAGCCGTAGTTTGGATCCTTGAGCATCGGTTCAATAGTGAATTCCGTGGTCCTCCAAGTCAGCAACTTATGACTATTTGTTGGTAAGGATGTTTTAACTGGATGATGCCCTCTAATTTAAACAGAGCAATTGAATGTCTCACCTCCTAGGCGGTTGACCAGGAGCCTGAGAGCCTTAGAAATTCCTTGGCGACTATCATGAAAGCTTATTTGTTCAAATTCAAGTTATTGAACTTGTAGTTAAAATAGATGAACTCTAATTGCTTTAGCATTCTGCCTGACTGTCACAAAGTTTCATCCCGCCACGTGCTCCTTGTGGCAGCTAGTCACAGTCCTAAGAAATGCCCTTGAATGGTCCTGCTTAATCTTACAGTATAATCAGTTTTATGTATTATCTGCATTAGCTTCTTTTGCTTTAGTAAATCTGAAGTTGCTTCTATTCTTGCAGGTTTAGCTTCTCAACAATGTTTTTCTCACACAGTATGTTGCTTGTGCTCATTTTATTGCGCTTTCTTTGTCTAAACATGACTTCATTCTTCTATATAGTGATATCTGATATTCCTGTAATCCCTGCTGTTGAAGTCTTAACATGCTGCTTGGACTTGACGCAGAGGAGAACACTGTGAGCACCTTGGGTCGGCTGGTGCTAATCATATGGCTGTTTGTGGTGTTGATTATCAATTCAAGCTATACAGCTAGTTTGACTTCAATCCTCACCGTACAACAACTGACATCACGAATTGAAGGGATTGACACCTTGATTTCCAGTACTGAACCAATAGGAGTTCAAGATGGGTCATTTGCATGGAACTATCTGGTAGATGAGCTCAACATAGCAAAAACTAGGCTCATAAAATTAAAAAGCCAGGATGAATATTCCATTGCCCTTGCACGAGGACCCAAAAACGGTGGGGTTGCTGCAATTGTTGATGAGCTTCCTTACATCGAGCTCTTCATGTCCAAAACCAATTGTGAATTCAGGACAGTCGGCCAGGAGTTTACAAAAAGCGGATGGGGATTTGTAAGTAAAAACATTTCCATTCGCAATTTAATTTTTTTTTCTGCCACACTGGCTACTTCAAAGTTTGATAAGCAAATCCTGCTAAATATGAACTGGATTAGTTATTACAAATATAATCTTCTTAAATAGAATATGATTTTTCTTGTGCCAGGCTTTCCAAAGAGACTCTCCTCTGGCAGTCGACTTGTCAACTGCCATTCTTGAACTCTCAGAAAGCGGTGACCTCCAAAAAATCCATAATAAATGGTTAACATATCATGAATGCTCCATGGACCTCAGCCCTGCTGATGGAAATGGCAGGCTCTCTTTAAAGAGCTTCTGGGGTCTGTTCCTCATTTGTGGCATTGCTTGCTTCCTCTCCCTTGCATTCTTCTTCTGTAGGGTCTGTTGTCAGTATCGCAGGTTTGGCACTGAGGGAGAGGAGAACGTGGACACGGAGGAGATTGAACCAGCAAGATCAGGTAGACGTACATTCCGCTCTGCTAGCTTCACTGACTGGATTGATTTCATTGATAGAAGAGAAGCTGAAATTAAGGAGATTCTTAAACGGAGGAATAGTGATAGCAAAAAGCCTAGCCATAGCTCTGATGGCCATCAGAATTCACCTGATTAGTTGTTTGATTACAATGAAATCCTCTTCCTTGTTAAGCTTCATGATCAGAAAACAAATTCATATTAAAACTAATATTATTTGCTCCTTTATTCAATGCCAAGATTTGGGGTCAATTTTCACAAGTGAGTGAGAAAATCTTGTGTAATCACCAACCACTTTGTATTACACAATGATGCTTGTTTTTGGCATTACGTAATTGATGTAATTACTAATTACTAGAACATAAGTTTGTCATTCTTCTTTTTATATTACTCCTTATATACTATATCTATAAAAAAAAAATATAGAATCGATTTCATTAGACCTGGTCATGGTTTAGTTCGGTTCTACGGTTCCATTTTTTTGAAATCATAGAACCGGAACCAAATCAGAAAAATCTATTCGGTTCCTTATTTTTTAGGGGAAAAATAAAAAAGTTGGTTTGATTCTGGTTCCGAATCGAACCGAACAGGAATTGGACCGAACTTTAAAGTTACGGTTCCAAATTATGTGGAATCGTAACTGAACCGAAATGGATTTTGTATTGGGGCAGTTGTGGAACCCCTAGGGTCGGATCGGTGCCCCAGACAGCGTAAATAGATCTAACCCATGGATATCAAGTATGAGTGTAATTTTAAATCATTTAATGAAATATTATATTCCATTACGAGTGTATAAGAATAAATCGGGGCTGAATCGGAGTACGGAAACTCAAAAACGAAGCAAAACAAAATCCCCGCGCGCAACACTTTCTTTTTTTGTTTTCTTTTTCAAATGCTTCAGCTCACTTTCCAGTGAGCTGATTTACCCTAATTGCTTCCAATCTTCCCTAAACACTTTAAAAACACCCAAAATTAATTTTTAATTTCAAAACCAACATCAACACATGTTATATAATAAAAATCAAGTTTTTCAAAATATCAAATATTTTTCCAAAAACATAAATTTATCTTAAATATGCATTTGTGTAAATTTTGAATCTAATACACAAACCATTTTAGGATCCCAATTAGAAATCTCTCATGAACAATTCTAGTTCACCTAAAGTGGTCAAGTGAATCTAGAATGGTAGCCATAACTCTAAGTTTTAATAAGAGTTTCAAACTCTTATTAATTGTTTCATGTCCAACATGAACATCTTTGACCTAAATTATAAGCATGTTGTGTTTATATTTCTAAAGTATCCTAACACAATTGATTAGTCGTATTCAACATTAAGCTATGTGATCATGCATCTAATACACAAATAAACATAGCTTAGGAGAATATCAAACTTTACCTAGTAAGCTTGATGCAAGATCCAATCTACCTCTTCTTTGTTGAAATTGTTGGAGAACCTCCAAGGTGTGCAAGCTTGACTTCAAGATCCAATCTTGTTTCCAATGCTTCCAAGCTTCACTTCAAGATCCAATCTTGATTTCTCCTAAATGAAATGTTGTAGAGACCTCACAAACTTCTCTAAACACTTCTCTAACTTAGGCTAATCTCTCTAAGAATTTGCTTATGTTTATTAATTTTTTTGTAATTAAAACATTCATAAAGCTTACTATTTATAGCAAAACTTAGACAATTTTTAATTAATAAAAGTTGTAATCAATTTTTAAGTGGGCTTTATCTAATTTGTCCAAATATGTATAATTATGTGTGACTAATCTCCATTGTCTCCCACTTTAATTTAATACAATTAAATCAAGCTAAGGATTAAGAAATAGATTAGTTAAATGTTTGCCACCTTGATTTAATCCAATTAAATCAAGCCAAAATCACCTATTATTACATACTTACAATTACCATAATATCTTCAAATGGTAGAGATAATTATGATTTTACAATTAAGCCATTGTGTAATTATTGAATTAATCCAATTAATTCAATTAGGTCAAAATAAATAATCAATGTTATCCAATAACACTTGATTATCTTAGTTGATGATTATAATATCGAATATTATCTTTTATAAAAAATAATCGGCTACCTAAGTGCTCAACGAGTACACTTCATATTGGGACTTTCTAAGTTCAGACACGTTCATCATATAAGCCTAGCTAATATGTACGCAATTCGACACCTCCGAATTCGCGAAGAACACGAACGACCTTTCTGAACTATACAAGTCGAGGTCATCACATATGTTTAACAATCCCTCCGTCGTAGGCTATCCGAGTTATGCTTAGGAAACATAGAATACATCGTCAAGTTTCCAAGGCGCACATCTCATGTCGACATGTCCACGATTCTTTAACTGATGCGATCCACCCTAGGTGATCGGCTTTGACCAAAGTCTTTAAGAATCGTGAATTTACTCACATGGATACCTAAACCCCTTATGGTATACATATAGGCCGACAGATCCTATCTTGCTTCGCACTTAATTACTGAGTGCATCAGTTCACACCCAACGAACATCTAGAGGCCAGACCATGAAAGGTTTCTGACATACATGGTATCAAAGTGTGGAGGATCTCACACAAAATCAATATTATCCTATAGTCAAAGGATTACATATGATACTCGAATCGAAGAGATTCCTATTGACGGTGGTGTGTACTTCCAACTATTAGAAATTGCTTGT
>SKCR01022974.1:0-95031 GCA_019454045.1 Zanthoxylum bungeanum | reverse complement strand
GAGAGGAAATGGTACAACAAAAACTGAACCATCGCGCTCTATTTATAGGCGCGGATGGGGTGCGCGCGTCGCGACGCACGCTTCGCGTCGCGCCGCGCGCTACAGTGACACGTGGCTTAATAACAGCTTGACACGTGGCGAGGCGGCTAAGAGATCCGATGACGTGGCACTGTTCATGACGTCATCGCTTACGTCATGTTGAAGAAGATTGTCGGCAGCGTCTGATTTTGACACGTGGCAGCGGCGCATTTTAGCAAATCGTTGAGATGTCGACACGTGGCAAGGCGCACGATAGCGAAGATGATGATTGTCGGCACCGTAGGATGATGACACGTGGCAGCGCACGTTAGCAAGTCTTCTGTGATGGTGACACGTGGCACGGCGCACGTTAGCAAAGTCAAACTTTTCAAATTGTTGACCCGTTGACCACGGCGCATTTTAGCAACTTCGGCGCAGGCTGGGCGTCGCGACGCCAGGCTATGCGCGGCGCGACGCGCAGAAGACAAAATAATTCCAGTTGACGCATTTTTGTCCGGATTTGCCCCAAATTGCCTCCAGTGCTGTCCAAACTTTATTTATCTGCAAAATAACAACAAAACACATCAAAACGTTCATAAATCTCGAGAAATATACAAAACATTAGGTCAAATGAGTGGGAAATAGTGGTATAAATACCACTCATCAGTCGTCGACTATCCGAACACGTAAGTACCTCATACTAGTTTGTACCGATTTACAAGACAAGATTGGCTTCTAGCAAAGGCCATTGCCTACCCAATTCTCCAGAAATATCCTTCTAGGAATATGTGATCTATATCAAGCGTAGTATACCGTGGTATTGCGTATTTCGATCCAGCATCGAATGATCACGAGCTAGGCCTGGGGCTGGAATTGTGTCTGCCCCGTACGAAGCACATATCGGATGTCTGGCAACTAGTCTCTGTAATCGGATATACATGACCTTGTCATAATATTCCGATAGCTCGAGCATTTAAGAGAACAAGTTACGTATCCTATGTGACCATCATCTCCATATGACTGGAGTGATACTTCCGTCTTAACATCACACCCAACACACTACGATTCTCAATATACCCAGCATTGGCATACACAGAACCTGTTAAAGCCCTGGTGACTCAACTAAAGTATATTGATTGTCGTAAGTATTAGCGGTGCAAGTCTCAGGTTAATACCAAATACACCTACCCTGATTGCAGACTCCCATAGACACAAAGTCATACTACCAATGGGATTCCGCGGGGGTCTATCCAGAGTGAAGCTGTTTCCCGTACCATCGGTAAAACCAACCTCCTATTACACTTGCATGAGTATCCTATACCCAAATATATGAGAACTATGTCGTTATTGTAGGGGTTTTAGGGGGTGAATCCGGTAACGCAGCGGAAGCGGTGAAAATCCGATTTTCAGATTTCAAAACTTTTTCTCGGATTAATTAAATAAACATATTTATTTAATATTCCAATAATCAAATTATGAAAATAAATTCAATAAAACAATTTTAAGTGAATTTACCGAAATACCCTTGCTTTGTATTTTTGTCCCTTTAGTCCGAAATTGATCAAATCAATTTTGAATGATTCTAAATCATTTCCAAGATGAACTTAGCATGTTCAAAAACATCAAAACACCAAAACCACAAACAACAGTATAACGAAATCGCATTCTCGATACTTGGGACAACTCATAATTCTGTGATAAAGTTCTTTATCCACACAGCCTCTTTTGCAGCTTCAGAAGCTGCAATGTATTCCGCCTCAGTGGTGGAATCAACTGTCGATCCCTGTTTGGAACTCTTCCAACAAACTGCACCTCCGTTAAGGGTAAAGACAAATCCAGATGTAGACTTTCTATCATCGGGATCCGATTGGAAATCGGAGTCTGTATACCCATTAACCTGCAGTTCGTTTCCTCCATAAACTATTAACTTATCCTTAGTACCTTTAAGATACTTTAAGATATGTTTAATGGCCATCCAATGGTCATTACCTGGATTGGACTGATATCAGGCATCGTACATAACATGGCATACATTATGCTACCCAAACACGAAGCATAAGGTTGCTTAGACATTCTAACCTTCTCATCTTTTGTTTGTGGACACATCTTCTTAGAAAGATGAATCCCATGTCTGAACGGTATGTTTACTGTCTTACAGTTACCAAAGCTATACCGTTCCAAGATCTTATCTACGTACGTTGATTGGGATAACCCAATCAGCCTCCTTTGTCTATCTCTATAGAGTTTTATCCCTAAAACATAGGAAGCTTCTCCCAGGTCCTTCATGGAGAAATTCTTACAGAGGTACGCTTTTACGCTTTGCAACATACCTAAATCATTCCCAATGATTAGGATGTCATCAACATATAGGACTAAAAATACGACCATGCTCCCACTGGCCTTCTGATACACACAGGATTCTTCCAAATTCTTGAGAAAACCAGACGATCTAATAATCTCATCGAATCAAAGATTCCAACTTCGTGAAGCTTGTTTAAGTCCATAAATGGACTTCTTAAGCTTACATACCATACCCGAGGTTTCGCTGGACGTGAAACCTTCCGACTGTTCCATATAGATTTCTTCATCAAGAAATCCATTTAGAAAAGCTGTTTTGACATCCATTTGCCAAATCTCGTAGTCATGATACGCAGCTATAGAAAGCAAAATCCGGATAGACTTAAGCATTGCTACGGCGAAAAAGTTTCATCGTAGTCGACGCCAGGTCGCTGCGTGTAACCTTTGCTACCAGTCGGGCCTTGTAAGTTTCAACCTTACCGTCAGGCCCGCGCTTCCTCTTGTAACCCCATTTACAACCGATAGGAACAATTCCTTCGGGAAGCGGAATCAAGTCCCAAACTTGATTTTCATGCATTGAGTATATCTCGGATTTCATGGCACTTTGCCATTTCACGGAGTCGATGTCCAACATCGATTCTCTATAGGTGAAAGGATCTGTCTCTTCAACTAAGAGAACATCCAGACTCTTTTCTTGTATCAAATACAAGCGTTCAGGAGGTCTAGATACCCTTTCCGACCTACGGAGTGTGTGTGTTGAAGGTCCTTCATCTACTTGAACTTCAGGTTCCTCCGTTGGCTCGTTGTTTTCAGGTTGGACTTCATCAAGCTCAACCTGTCTATGATTACCACCTTCTGACAAAAATTCTACTTCTAGAAATTTTGTGAAGCGAGCTACGAACACATTTCGATGTTCGGTATCATAGAACATATATCCCCTCGTATTCGAAGGATATCCAACAAACCTAAACTTTTGCCCTCGAGGCGAAAGCTTATCTTGCTGAGTCACCCTGACATAGGCAGGACAACCCCAAACCTTAATAGAATTCAGATTTGGTCTCCTACCGAACCATATCTGATACGGTGTCGTAGGAACAGCCTTTGAAGGAATCTTATTCAAAAGATGTGCGGCTGTTAAGAGAGAGTAACCCCATAAGTAATAGGGCAAATCTGTGAAACTCAACATCGATCGGACCATATCCAATAAAGTCCGATTTCTCCTTCAGATACACCATTGTGCTGTGGTGTACCTAGAGGAGTATATTGAGCGAGAATCCCATTCTCCTTCATATAATCCATGAACTCACCACTCATATATTCGCCGCCTCGATCTGATCGAAGGTATTTAAATATTTACCAGTTTGTTTTTCTACTTCATTTCGGAACTCTTTGAACTTTTCAAAGGTTTCCGATTTATGTCGCATCAAATACACATAACCGTACCGTGATAATCATCGGTAAAGGTAACGAAGTATGAATAACCACTGTGAGCAGTTTGACTTAGTGGACCACATACATCAGAATGTACGAGTTCCAGTAAGTTAGTGGCACGGTGTCCAACACCAGAAAATGGGGCTTTGGTCATCTTACCCTGAATACAGGATTCACAAGTTGGATAGGATTCAATGGTAAGATCTGATATCAAACCATTCCTAACCAATTGGGTAAGGCGTTTAACGCCAATATGACCAAGTCTCATATGCCAAAGTTCAGTATTATTAATTACAGGTAAACTACGTTTATTAACTCCAGTATTTAATATATCTTTTGAAGTTTGCAATGTATAATGACCATGCTGGTTTGGACAACAAAGGATCTGAATATTATTTTTATCATATAAATACAAAGAACTATTCTTAATATTAATACAAAAGCCTTCTGTATCCAATACAAAAAGTGATATAATATTAGCGACACATCCCGGTACAAAATGACAGTCATATAACAAAAGTCTCCCATTCGGCAATGAGATCTCGCATACTCCCACTGCAACTGCATCCAAAGAGTCTCCACTCCCGAACCGCAACTACATCTCTCCAGGCTTCAGTTTCCTACTTTCCTTCAGCACCTGCAACGAATTGTAAATGTGAATGGGACAAGCAGAATCTAAAATCCAGCTGGATGTAACGGCTTCACAAGCCAAAGATAAATCAATAACTGGAAAAATAAAAGTACCTGATGTAGAAGCTCTCTCTCTCCTCACTTGGGCAATGTAATCAGGATAGTTCCTTTTCCAGTGCCCGACTTTGCCGCAGTGGTGGCATTTGTCTTCAGAAGCCCTTTTGGGCTTTGCAATCTTCACCTGTTGTTGAGGACCAAAGCCTTCTTCTTCTTCTGTTGCCTTTCTTGTTCTTTCCCTTGGACCATCCTTGGAAGAAGCCGAAAGAGAAGTAGTTCTAAGAGGGCGAGTCGGTACTCCCTTCTTAAGGTCCTCTTCTGCCGTGAGCAACATCCTGTGTAGCTCCTGGTAGGTACAGACAGTCCCGTGCATGTTGAAGTACATCACGAACTGGCGAAATGAAGCTGGTAGTGAACCAAGAATGACACTCCTACCGAGAATGTCATTCAAGATGAGATTATGTTGCCTCAATTGATCGATCAAATCGATCATCTGAAGAACATGTGGGCTAACACTCTGCCCCTCATCCAGACGCGCATGGAATAGTTCCATGGCGACTTTGTGAACAATCACTTGTTCTTGGTTCTCAAACGATTGTCTCAATCGCGTCATCATACTATAGGAATCTAACATACCATAGTACTGTTGCTTGAGTTTCGGAGAAAGTGAACTAAGGATGTATGATTTAACCCTTAAATCATCATCCTTCCAAGTTTCAAAACTTGGCGTTCCTCCTCCGAAGCATCCGCACCCACTGCAAGGGGCAACGGACCCTCAAGAACATAACCCAGCTTTTCGGAATCGAGGACAATCCTTAAATCCAATTCCCAGTATGCAAAGTTCTCAGCGCCTTTCAGTTTGTTCGCATCAAGCATACGCGCAAATAATTTGTGGATTGTGCCGCCATCGCCAATCTATCATATAGATCCACGAAAAACGTTAGCAGAATAAAGCAGTTTCATATAATATCAAAAGCATAAACTAGATCATGGAATTTTTAATCTAATATGCCCCTCTCACTAAATCATGTAATACTGTAATCCCAAAACAGAATACAACAATATTTAATAATTAAATTAAATACTAATAGTGAAAAGTGGATCCCGTGAATATATTTCGGCTCACAGCAGAGGCACGGTCTCGCCTACGTATATTCATCAGGTAGACAACTCATTTGTCAATCATTCACTAATGACTCCTAAGTATCCGGTCCTGGCCGTTTCTCGTTGTCGCTGCGAAGGCAGGCCCACAAGGAGACGTACCAAGGTTAAACTCGTCAATGATAAACTCAAGTTACTTACGTAATCCTGACAGCTAGGGCACGTTCAGAATTCCGCTTTTACTTGAATTTACCTAGTATCTGATATACATCCGGTATAAATAAATCTTTATCGGCTACATCCTCACAGCAGAGGCACGGTCTCGGATGTAGTCACAAAGAAGTATTCATAAACCATATTGACAAGACGGACCATATAACATGCATCAAATACATAATTACATTCAAACCTTATTAATTATGGATTTTCCGCTAAGTGTCATACACCCTAAATCTAACCAATTTAGATCCTAATAAGCATGCATAAAGTCAAGAAAACATGATTAAACATTGATTCAATGAAGGCTAATCATTTTAGGTGGCCTAGAATCAGACTCGCTCTGATACCATTTTGTAGGGGTTTTTAGGGGGTGAATCCGGTAACGTAGCGGAAGCGGTGAAAATCCGATTTTCAGATTTCAAAACTTTTTCTCGGATTAATTAAATAAACATATTTATTTAATATTCCAATAATCAAATTATGAAAATAAATTCAAAAAACAATTTAAGTGAATTTACCGAAATACCCTTGCTTTGTATTTTTGTCCATTTTAGTCCGAAATTGATCAAATCAATTTTGAATAATATAAATCATTTCCAAGATGAACTTAGCATTTTCAAAAATCAAAACACCAAAACCACAAAAATCCCCAAAATTCTATGCCAAAGCCGAATGCACCATTTGGTGCCCAATTTGGCCATTTGGTCATTTCATGTCTCAAAACTCATCCAAATGAAATCCAATCAACATGAAACTTTATATGCATCATATACACACAAAATACACAACATATATGAAAATCCCCAAATTTGGAATTGGTCATGAACCCTAATTTTTCAATTTCCACAAATTGGACAAATTAGACCAAATACATTAAATCAATTACTTCAATCATCATTCTTCCATCCAATCCAAGTATCAACACAATGAAACAACTCAAGATCAAATCTAGGTCATTTAAGAGTGGGTCAATAACTCTAGATTAGCAACATGGTTTCAAAAACCTCAAAAGAAAGTTACAACTACAATAGTCACAACCTTCCTTCACCATACATGCTCAACACTTCTATCAAACTTCCATAAAAAAAAACACAAGAAATAAAGAAATAAATAATCTAAGAACATCACATGTTGAAGCCTAGAACCTAAGGAACAATTTCCTCTCTAATAGCAAGTTTGAAAAACTTACTAATTCCAAGCTATCTTTGATATGTCTTTCTTTTCTCAAGCTTTCCTTAGTTTTCTTCAATGGAGTTTATTTGGTAAAGTGTATTAGGTTAAGTGTAAAGTGAAATGAAAATCAATTTATACTTGTTCTATTTGGCCTTGGCCGAAAATGACTAAGACAAAAACAAGCAAATTAATTTCATTTTCATTTCATCCAAATTTGGTCAACTTGCCTAAATATCTAAATAAAAACTTTATTAGATATTATTTAAGTCAACAAAAGCAACTAATTCATTTTACAACAAATATCCTAACATAAGATATTTATATTTTAATTAATTTAATCATTTAACAATTAAATAATTAATTAATTAATCAAATACAAATATATTAAATATATGTATAATATTTACATTAAATATTAAAAACATATATTCATTTAGGATAAAAGTCAAATAACTCATTTTGACTATTAATTAATGTGTATTTAAATTAATCAAGTATTAAATGTAAATACACAATAATTAGGCAAATGACTATCTAGTCCTTTTAGCACGTATCTTGCGTTTAACCTTTAAGCGACTTTATAAATAATCAATATATTTATTAATGTTGCTCTAGTGCTCTACGAGTATGTTTCATTATTGAGACTCTCTAGATTCAGGTATATCGTCACGAAATCAAATTTCGTGTCCATAATCTATCCACCCGTAGATTATGACGATCACAGATAATCTCGCTGAACCATACAGGTCGAGGTCATGGCAAATGTATAATTCCTCCGTCACAGGTATCCGGATAAATCCCAGAGATATAGATGTAAACGTCAAATCTCTATCGGGATTATCCAGTCGACTATTCTATTAGCAATCTCAAAAAGAATGTTTAGAACTAGCTTCTAAACTTTACCATGGGCCCATGGTTTTATCTGATTGCTAATCATATGGACTACCTATGCTCTGATACACAGAACTGACGGATCCTATCTTGATGCACATAGGACACCCTGAGGATCTGTCTACACCCAACGAACAGGCGGAGGTCTGATCTAAATAGATCGGTGACGTGACTGCCGTCTAAGTATAGAAGATGTCTCATGTGCCCATAATGGCATCTCAAGTCTAAGAATCACAAGTGCTACTCAACCCAAGAAGATTCTTATTGACCCTGGTGTACCATCCATTAAGAATCTTCGGTGAGTCGTTCATTGTTTATCCGCTATATAACACCTACACGTCTATACTAGTCTCCAAGACTTATGGTTCATTGAGAAACTATTGGAATCATATATTCCAGTATACGACATGTACGGTCTCAACGGTTTACTATACTGACCAAGTAGTGTAAACCTTGACCAAGATCTGTCTGAGAATGACAACGTCATGATACTTCTCAATGTCCGTTACGACGCTTTTGCAACTGTATCATGACTAATCATTCTAGGGTCATTACGTCTTTACCATATAGAAAGATAGTATATTATAGAAACTGCATATATTATTCATAATAATAATGTTTTACAGAAGTATTTAACATAAATACAACCGGGAATTGGAGCTCTGAGCACCAACCCCAATAGTTGTGCCCTCACAAACGCGCACAAGTGTAATACTAGTCTTTTACGTATTATCGATGTCCAATCTCGATAATACTCTGACTAGGGATATTTAATGATTTATCCTTCGTGGACTGATACTGTCTCATATCATTCTCTGTCCAGGAACAAATCATAGGGACCTCTCATCATTTATACATCTAGGTGATCTAATCACAAATGATAAGAGAGCAATCTCCTTTGTCACATAGTTAATTTGTACAACAACACCATGATCTGTACAAATAGTGACGCTATGGGTCATAATTGTCCAACAATCTCCCACTTGGCCTATAGCCAGTCACTCGAGTGCTTGACACCCAAACTATATACGGTTGGCTCAAATTGATGAGAAAAGGCTTTCGTCGGCGGATTTGCATGAATATCATCTTGATGTGATTTATTCGATCATCACATCGCCACGATTTATGATCCGAATGAATCAGATGAATATCGAAGTATGTATCTGGATCGTTGATGAGACCATTAATTCTTTAGCCTGTGCTGACGCCTAGCTCAGCTGCTAACAGAATTATATCTAATCTAATTAGATTTGTTATTGAACCAGATGGCTTCTATTGCTGCCTCAGCTGCTGCAATTAACCCGCATTTGTTGTTTATTTGGTAACAGTATCTTGCTTGGAAGATTTCCAGCTCACTGTACCGTTATTCAAACTGTATAGTACCGTTTGCGACTTTTAGTCGTCTTTATCGGTTATAGGAAACTTGCTACAGTGATCCCAGTCACTTCAGGTTCTTCTTCTCCATAGACTAAGACAGCATCCTTAGTTCTCTAAGATACTAACGGATGTTCTTAACATCAATCCAGTGACTATCACTCGGATTGGCCTGTTTGTGAATCCATATGCTCAAAGCGTATGAGACACCAGGTCGCGTATATTTTTCAATGTATGGTTTCTCGGAGAGTGTTTCGAAAGCCAAACTTTCACCGATAGTTATTTTTATGGGAATATTATTTCCAAGAAATGACATATTATCATTATTTTATAGGACAACCACTGTCAGTGCGCTCCCACTAACCCTCTTAAATCATTATGATTACATCAAAACGATAATTTCAAGAACCTAATGCTTGCTTCAATCCAATCATGGATCGAACAACAAGCATTATCCAAATGGATTTACTGTGGCAACAGGTAAAATGTTGAATCGTAATCAACACAATGTTGATAACGATACCTTTCCGTTAAAAGCCTAGCTTTATACTTTGGTATGTTGCCATCCATGTAAGTCTTCCTTGAAGACTTATAGTACTAGTAGGCACAATGCCTTGTGGTACATCAACCAGTATCCATACATAGTTAATTTACATGGAATCCAATTCAGATTATATGGCACTTTGCCATAATAGGGAGTCGATACCTTGTATCACTTCCTCATATGTAGTCATTTGGTATTCTTCAATAAGATGGGCAACTTTATGAGGTGAGATAAGAAACCAAAACGCCAGGTTGTTTTCTGACTCTCTCCGACCTACGCGGTTCTTGTGTATTTGAAGATTAATGGTATAGTTTCATCCTTGATGAACTATTTATGTTCCATTAAGATTCGGTGCCTTGAACAGTATTACTCCGATTTTCATCGAGTTTTACTATCCTCCCACTTACCATTGCATATCGATATTCCTCTTAGGAAAACCGCATTGTGAGCAACAATCTAATTGTTCTTTTGTGAGGTGTATAAGTACAATACTTATGGTATCCCTAGGATAACCTACATTTGTCACTTATCCAATTTGGGTTCTTGTTTGGTATCATCCAACGTATGCCTAGCATACCCAAATTTAACAGGAATGAGAAACCTGGTTTCTTTCCTGTTCATATATAATATGTTATCTGTCAAAAAGATATTTATGGAACCTTATTCAAAATAAGTTCTTGCACTGTTTAGCGTATCCGTTGAAGGAAATGGTAGCTCAGAGCGACTCGTGATTAACCTTATTATGTCTAACAAAATTCGGTTACTCTGTTCGGACACACCGTCAAACTGACGTATTCCGGGAGGAGTCCTCATTGAAAGAATGTTATACTCTTTCAAGTATACGAGAAACTTATTGCTTAAGTATTCTCCATTACAGTCTTACCGTGACGGTTTAATGCTTTAGCCGATCTGTTTGTCTATTTCGTGTCGAAACTGTGAAAGTTTCCGATTTGTGTTTCAAAAGAAACACATAACCATAACACGATGCCACATCCGTATAGGTCACGAAATATTCATATCCACATCTAGCCTAGCTAGACATGGGCCCACTTGCTTCATTATGAACTAGGGCTAACAGATCGGTGGCACTGACACTTTTACCAAGTAAATAGTGTTTTAGGCACTTTGCCCAATAAACTAGATTCGTAGACTTTATTTGAATAGATTTAAATTAGTCCCAGTACCCAATCTTCGAAAGTGTGGATAAACGATTCTTGTTTAATAGTGTCACTGACAACTATGCCACAATTAGTTTCTTCTGATCAAATCAGTTTGAGCTTATCTATTTGTCATGTTATATATTTGAGATATTATTTATATTCAAAATATAAATTCTGTTATTCACATCTAATGTGTTTATCTCAATATCATCTTTGTATAATGAAACACTTTAGTGTTCTAGAATATAAAGGTTCACCCGCAGCGGGTTAAACACTGATAAAGGTTCACCCGCGGAATCCCATTGGTAGTATGTCTGTGTGTCTATGGGAGTACGCTTCAGGGTAGGTGCATATGGTCTTAACCTGAGACTTGCATCGCTAGTACTTGCGACAATCGGTAGACTTTAGTTTTGGTCGTCCAGGGCTTTAACAGGTTCTGTGTACACCTCTTCTAGGTTTATCGGGAATCGTAGTGTATTGGGTGTGATGTCAAGACGGAAGTATCACTTCAGACATATGGAGATGATGATCGCGCAGGATACAGAACTAGTACTCTATAATGGTTGCAACCATCGGGATAATATGACAAGGTCAGGATTATCCGATTCAAAGAGACTAGTTGCTTGATGTCCGATATATGTATCGTACGGGGCAGACACATCTCCAGCCCCAGGCCTTACATGTGATCATCCGATACTGGATCAGTATACACTATACTACGGTATACTACGCCTGTTATAGATCTTATATTCCAATAAGAATATTTCTGGAGAATTGGGTAGGCATGGCGTTTTGCTAGAGGCTAACCTTGTCTTGTAAATCGGTAAAAACGTAGTACTTGGTACGTACGTGTTCGGATAATCTGACGGCCGTATTTACTGCCAACATATCCAGAGATCTCTTGGGTCGCTTCCCGAAGATTCACCAATGACGTATGATTCAAACTCGATTAATCTTGGATTAATTACGGAGAGACTTTATCTTGGATAAAGTAGTATACATAGAGAGAGAACGATTAATTTGGAATTAATCGTAAAATTATTATATTCGATATAATAATCGAAATTCGATTTCGACGCGAAATTAAAATTAGATTTTAATTCGGACAAACGAGTTAATTTAGAATTAATTCGTTAGCGACGTAAATAATAATTTCGCTAGGCGCAATTATTTATTTAAATTCGATTTAATTAACGTCGCGACGAAAGTTCGGTATTTCGGAAATATCGAACCCGAACGCGTGAGTACGCGTGGGCCCACTTTCATTTGGGTTGTGTGGGGCCCACATGACACGTGTCATTTTATGCATTATTTAATTGTTAATACATTGCATGGTGATAGTGTACAATACACTCAATGGTTTTGCATGGAGTTTGAGTGTTTGACACTCTAAGCCATTGCATGATTTGTGTCATAAGTTTATTATTAATTTAATAAATATTATGGCATAAATATAAATTGATTTTTGTAACAAAAATCATAACACTCTCTCCTATTCTCTCATGACCGAAACTGTGAGCTCTCACAGCCCTCTCCACTTTTCTGTTTTTGTTGCAAAAACTTGAAGAATTTGTGTTTGTTTGGAACATAAATCACACACAAGGCTAGCACCATCAAGGGATCATACAAAGGTGTTATGGGAAACTAATCTTAGAGCTTGGAAGGATCAAAATTGCTTGGAGCTTCTCTTTTCTGTTTGGCCGAAACCCTCACTGCACAAAGGAGAAAATTTTTGTTTCATCACGCATCCGCATTCCGATCTTTGTGAGTATGATTCCGCCATACTTCAATATTGTTCATTCATTTATATGTTTTGTTTGCTCTTTTGATCTTGGGACATGGATTAGAATTTCCAACACAAGTCCGAAACATATATCTTATATATGCCAATACATCCAATGAATTACCTAACCTTTTTCCTCTGAATCAAGTAAGCCTTGGCTTTGGCACAACAAACTTAGTGATCCCAGTCAAGCGCGACCCATTGACCATGGAAAGCTTCGTAATCAATGTCGATGGACAAGAAGTGGTCTTGACTTTGGCCAACAAATCAATGCCGTCTCGGATCTTGAGTGAGAATCACTCAATGGAAGGAAAAACGCTTAATATTTAGCGAGGGTTATTCGCATGCAAATTGGCAACCAATTTATTATCTTTGTTATGGTCTCATCATCATACACCCTTAAACATGCATTCTAAACACATAATAAAGCGCATATGAAAAATAATAATGATATGCGGATGGATACTTTATACAATTGATCCTAGATCAAATCTCTCTCTTTCTCTCTCCCGCTAGCACAAGTATCACTTCTACTCGTTACACTATACTTCTAAAGAAACCTCATTTACATTAAGGGGAATAGGTGGGAAGAGAATACAAAGAGTATAGAGGTGATAAGGCTAGACACGCAGGTCCAATTAATAAATCAAATTTATTACAACAATTTCTAAAATTGCCCACCCATCTAATATCCATATGATATACATTATTCATGCATCGCAACCATGTATTCATACAAGCATGTTATCAATCAATCTAATCCAATTAATAATCTGATAATTAGTGATCATCCAATGTTCAAACAATGATTTGATTTTAGTCGAGTCAAACTCGTTTTGCGAATAAGTACTCAAAGTAAAAATTCTTGAATTAAATTAAATTACATAATTAAATCCATTTCAATTTGTATTTAATACTAATTCACTATTTATTCCAAATTCAATATTACACTTTTATTAACGAACCTTTACAACTTAAATTCCAAATTCAATCGTAACGGGTCTCAAAGCCCGATTAACGTCCAACGTTTATTTAATTAAAGTCCAATGAGCTTTTAATTAATTTCTTTAAGGCGTGGACTTTTGGTAAACTCGGGTCAAACCGATAACCAAAATCCAATCCGGGATTTACCCCATAAGCCCAGAAATCAATTTTGGCCCATTAGGCCCAATTAAATAATTAAGGTCCATTAAGTCATAATGGACTTTATGGATGCGGTTTTGGGCCCAATTGGATCCAACCAAATTGGCCTAAGCCTAACTTGGTACAACCAAGCCCAAAAGCCCAATTACGACCTATAAGGCCCAAATCCAATTTCAAGCCCAATTAATTAACTTATAAAATTCCAAATTCCATAATTAATTAACCTAAGTGTAATACACAATTAATCACCCAATTAACATTTCTAAAACATCAATTAGCCCAATTAATCATGCACTTTAACATCAAATAGTGTCCAACACAATTCAATCAAAATCAAACCCAATTTCATGCTTCTTTATTCTCGGTCATTAGGGGTTTTTTCATTCCGATTCGGTTTCAATCCAATTGAATCCACAATCATTATTTCCCAAATCATTTCAACTCATCCAATGAATTAAAAATCAGAAACACCATGAATTTCAAAAATCTCATGAATTCAGCCAAGCCTTTAATTTGGGGAAATTTGTCCAATTCAAAATTTAATCCAATTAAACCTCAAATCAACTTTACCCTATTGTTTTAAGTCATCCAACGATCAAACAAACAAAAATTACCAAGACATAAGGGTTTATCATTTTCGGCCATGCCTTCAAGATTGGGGAAAACTTGATCCAATCAAATTTCATGAAATTGATCATGCACAACTTCAATTCAACCTCATTCAAGCATACTAAATCAAACAATTTAACCAATTGATGCTCAAATCGATTTAGCCCAATTTTAAACCCTAACTTTTTCATGCTTGATGTAAGCTCTGATACCATTGTTGGTTTCTAATTAGTTCCCAAGAATCATCAAACAAGCATGAAAACGCATGAATACACAAAGGAGAATGGCGGAAACATACTCACAATGATCAGATCTTGCAACGCGATGAACACAAGCCCTTTTCTTCTTCCAAGATGGCTCGGCAGTGGCTTCCTTGGGCAGTGAACTGCTCGGTTTTGGGCTGGTTTGAATCCTCCATGATCGGCCATGGGAGACTCCATTGAAGCTCCAAGCTTCAAGCTTCAAAATGAATTCCAAGCTCAAGTGTTCGTTTCCCTATCACCTTAGGAAGACTCAAGGTGTGTGCTAGCACAAGATTTTGCAACAAAATCATTTTCTTTCTTCTCTTATGTGTTCGGTCAAACTAGAAATTAAAGGACAAGAGATGGCTCAAAGCCGAAAATGAGAAGATGAGAGAAAGGAGGGAAAACGTGAGTCCAGAGAGAGAAGAAAAAAGAAATAAAATTGTTTTATATATTTGATTTTCCAAAAATCAAATAACAAAAACATTTAATAATTTCAAAAAACAAAAGTCAAAAAGCAAAAGCAATTAATGGTTTTCAACTACAACATCAATCACTCAAATCAATCAATCAAATTGTCACATCACTCAAAGTGACATGTTATTTGACGCTTGATGTGACTTGCGATTTGATGCTCGATCCGCACTCAAATTCGAAATGCGAATGCGCTCGTAAATAATCCCGGGCTCGGGTTGCTAATTCGCAATTAACGAATTTTCCGTCGCGACGTACTTAAACGATTACGCCTAGCGAAATCACTATTCATGTCGCTAACGAATTAATTCTAAATTAACTCGTTCGCCCGAATTAAAATCTAATTTTAATTCCGCGTCAAAATCCAATTTCGCATAATATATCGAATAAATTATTTTATCGATTAATTCCAAATTAATCGTTCTCTCTATTTAATTAATATTTTATCCCAGATAAAATATCTCTGTAATTAATCCCAGATTAATTTTCTCTCTCATCAAATTAATCCCAGATTAATTAAAGTGCGAGTCATACATCATCGGTGAATCTTTAGGAAGCGATCCTTGAGATTCTCGGATATGTTGGCAGTAAATACGGTCGTCGGACTATCCGAACACGTAAGTACCTCGTACTACGTTTGTACCGATTTACAAGACAAAGTTGGCTTCTAGCAAAGCGCCATGCCTACCCAATTCTCCAGAAATATCATTATAGGAATATGTAATCTATATCAAGCGTAGTATACCGTAGTATTGCGTATTTCAATCCAGCATCGAATGATCACGTGCTAGGCCTGGGGCTGGAATTGTGTCTGCCATGTACGAAGCACATATCGGATGTCTGGCAACTAGTCTCTGTAATCGGATATACATGACCTTGTCATACTATCCCGATAGCTCGAGCATTTAAGAGAACAAGTTCCGTATCCGATGTGACCATCATCTCCATATGACTGGAGTGATACTTCCGTCTTAACATCACACCCAACACACTACGATTCTCAGTATACCCAGCATTGGCGTACACAGAACCTATTAAAGCCATGGATGACCTCAACTAAAGTATATTGATTGTCGTAAGTATTAGCGGTGCAAGTTTCAGGTTAAGACCAAATACACCTACCCTGATTGCAGACTCTCATAGACACATAGTCATACTACCAATGGGATTCCGCGGGGGTCTATCCAGAGCGAAGTTGTTTCCCATACCATCGGTAAAACACAACCTCCTATTACACTTGCATGAGTATCCTATACCCAAATATATGAGAACTATGTCGTTGTGCCCTCACAAACGCGCACAAGTGTAATACTAGTCTTTTACATATTATCGATGTCCAATCTCGATAATACTCTGACTATGGATATTTAATGATTTATCCTTCGTGGACTGATATTGTCTCATATCATTCTCTGTCCAGGAACAAATCATAGGGACCTCTCATCATTTATACATCTAGGTGATCTAATCACAAATGATAAGAGAGCAATCTCCTTTGTCACATAGTTAATTTGTACAACAACACCATGATCTGTACAAATAGTGACGCTATGGGTCATAATTGTCCAACAGTCACTTCCATGGAAATTTTAAGGGCTGAATTGCCTAAAGTACTTAATGAATATATGACCGATGTTCATGGTTGAACTGAATACAACCATAGAACCGAAAAAAATCAAAGTGAAGCTGTGTTGTGGTTATTGTCTTGGTTTACACTAACGGCGGAACAATTTAAGACTATGAGTTACGGGTTTGCAAAGTAAATCCAATAGTCATTTACTAGAAAATATTCAATGAAAATGTTACTTATTCCGATGCAGTTTCATTTCAAGGAAACTCTCAACTGTCTATATTGATATTTAAAAAATTATGGGGGATTGTAAGAAATATGTTTCTTAATGAGAAATGATACAACCCTTTGAATTGAAATGGTTCCTTTGAGGGTTATAACCAATAAAGGAACATATACCATGACATAAAGGTACCTTTACAAAGGCAGCTCTCTATGTCTATAAAAAAAGGTCATTGGATTCATTTCATTCATTCAATTCAAATCATTCAATTCATTTCACAAATCTTATGCATATTAGAAAGTCTAAGGACTTCATACTTGAGAGAGTTTCCACCATTTTTATCTTAGTTCGTGTTCTTTATCAAAAGGATTGACCCTTAGTCAAGAAGTAACATAGTATCCTAGGAGAACGTTAGCCATAAGAGATATATACTACACAGAGGCGGAACTAATAAGTTCCTAAGGAAAAAGTGAACAATCGATTTGGTTTGTTCTTCATTTTCAGGTTTTTCTAACTCAATTTTTGTTTGAATACATATCATTATCCCCACAAATGGTTTACGAATTTGCATGGATATATTTTACATGTTTAATTGAATTATAACGCATCCTGCCAACAGATATAATTATAGAAAAAAATAATATTTTTATGTATCAAATTTGCATTATCTATACTCAAAACTAATAAATATTTGTCATCTTATCTAAAGAGTTATTTTTTGGAAGTTTTTAATTGATTATTAATGTTTGGTGTAATTTTTTTCCTCCACATTTTGTATGCATCACGTGTTAATTTATAGAATGTAATGGTGATAATGTTTTGCCATTAGAATATCATTTGTTGTGGATAAAAATAAGTTCATAGTCAGAAGGCTTAATCGAGTAAAATAGGTCCACTAGCACAATAAGTCCGATAGGGAGAAAGCTCACACCATGAAACTTAGTACCAGCACAAACTCGCTTGTCGTGGGGAACCACTATAGACCTAGCTAAGATTACTCAGGATGTGATATGCCCCCGAGGCTTCTACGAGCTCGTCTCACCCAACATGGGGAGCTCGCTTGACGCATACCCAACACTTGGAGACCATCAGTTATATATGTTTTCAAGAATCCAAGTTAACTTCTCATTGGTCACATTTATAGCAACCTAAAGGTTATATGAAGTCGTGAACGTCCCCAAATGATCAAGAATTCAAGTAAATGAAGAATATCACCACAAGCCAACTCGTCACCAAGAATCTTAGTTTAAGATATGATAAAATCTCTATTAATTAGGGATTTTACATTATCTCTCATATTAGTTTATCATTTTTTAAATTGTAACGCATCTCCAAGCTATAAATAGAGGGGTGAAATACTTGTGGAAAAACAACAAGAAACCCTTCCAAAATCTAGAGAGAGAAATAAGTTTTTGCGGGATTTGTAATTCTATTAATAAAATTGACTCGCAAATGTAGGCCTTTCTTAATCGAAGCATGTTAAAAAAATGTGTGATTTTCATTTATTTTGTCGAAACTTGGTGTTGACCGGTCAACACCTTTTTGTTTTTTTAAGGTCAAACATTGATGGTTGAAATGGGATTTATATATGTAGCAACAAAACAAATCAAATAAGCAATTCTTAACTCATAGTTGGCTGATTGTGACTAAAAATTTGGCATCTCCATTCTCCACTTTGAGCAAAATCAAACAATAAAAAGAGATTACGCTTTGTTTTAAGATAAAATTTTGAGCAAAATCAAACAATGGAAAAGGGATTGTGCTTTGTTTTGTCCTGTTGGGATTACTCCAAAAAAAAAAATTTTAAAATTAGCCCAAATATGAAGTTTTCAAAAGAAAATGCTTATTGTTATTTTTTAGACCCAGCATTAAGTTCTAAAGGGGTCACATTTTATATTTTTTTGATAGATACTATATTTTAAAAATTCGTCTAATGATCCTAAAATTCAGGGCCACTCATGAGTCATGCTTGCTGGATTTCTTGGCCGACTCATATACCACATCGAATAGGAATAATTTGGCAATCCAAACAATTAGACAAGTCATTTTGTTAGTTGGGTTGAATTTACGGAGGAAATGTTTTTCTAAGATTGGATGCCAAATCATAACTACCTTGTGTGTGTTCAACAAACTCATGTTCTGAAGAACTTGACCAGCATGATGAAAGTGGGAACTGAAATGCTAAATTCAGCTACAATATATAAATAAATGTAAGAAATTACCACACAAATAAATAAATAATCATGATAAAATAAAATATTACATTACATTGCATAAATAAATAATAAATATTCATACAAAAAGTGAATGGTGCTCGATCACCATTTCCAACATATTTACTTCTGTAACTATAAAGAGGCATAGATATATAGTCATACTACCAATGGAATTCCCAGGGGTCTATCCAGAGTGAAGCTGTTTTCCGTACCATCGGTAAAACACAACCTCCTACTACATTTGCATGAGTATCCTATACCCAAATATATGAGAACTATGACGTTATGCCCTCACAACGCGCACAAGTGTAATACTAGTCTTTTACGCATTATCGATGTCCAATCTTGATAACACTCTGACTAGGGATATTTAATGATTAAACCTTCGTGGATTGATACTGTCTCATATCATCTCAATCCAGGAACTAATCATAAGGACCTCCTATCATTTATACATCTTGGTGATCTAATCACAAATGATAAGAGAGCAATTTCCTTTGTCACATAGTTAATTTGTACAACAACACCATGATCTGTACAAATAGTGACGCTATGGGTCATAACTGTCTAACAATCTCCCACTTGGCCTATAGCCAGTCACTCGAGTGTCTTACACCCGAACTATGTACGGTTCGCTACAAGCCTAGCTTTGTACATTGGTATGTTGCCTTCCACATATGTCTTCCTTGAAGACTTATATAGTACCAATAGGCATAATGCCTTGCGGTACGACAACTAGTATCCAAACTTAGTTGGTATACATGGAATCCATTTTAGATTTCATGACACTTTGCCATGACAGGGAGTCGATACCTCGCATCACTTCCTCATACGTAGTCAGTTCGTATTCCTAAATAAGACTGACATCTTTATGAGGTGAGATCAGAAACCCATACCCCAGGTTGTTTTCTAACTCTCTCCGACTTACGCGGTTCTTGTGTATTCGAAGATTACTGGTATAGTTTCATCATTGATGAACTATTTATGTTCCATTAAGGAATCAGTGAGATGTGTTTTAAATGTTTTAATTATTTTAGATTGGGCTTGGTATTTAGGTTTGGTCTATGCTTTGGTAAGTGGTTTATGGGGTTTTGGGCCGAGGATAAGCTTTGAAACAGAGATCCAACAACAACCAAAGCCAAACAACTGAAGTAAATCCAACAAAAATTCTATTTTCCAACTTTACCCTTCCAACGTCCGTTTCTCGCGGCTTTCACAACTAAAGAGGTAGTGTCTCCATACGAGACTCATCATCGGGCTTATATGCAAAAATACAGTGTCTACAGTCGCCCCCACTTTGATGGGACTTGTACAGTGTGTAACAATGACAATCCTATCAAAGTACATGCAATGCATTTTTACTTACCTGGCTCACCAACTGTCACCTGGTTTGCCTGTTGCTCTGAACTGAATTTGATGATGTGGTGAGGTGCCACGACCTCGAGGTTCATCCCTGCAAGATGCTTCGATCTCTAGGAATCTCTACCGAACTGAACTAATTATGATGGTGAGGCGCTTCGACCTCTGGGCTTTGTTCCCGAACTGTGTAGAGAGTGGGCTTTGTTCCCATGGCTTTGTTCCCGTTGTGTTGAATGTGATGGCGAGGTGCCTCGACCTCTGGGCTTTGTTCCCGAACCATCTGTGGGCTTTGTTCCCTGGCTGATTGTGATGGCGAGGTGCCTCGACCTCTGGGCTTTGTTCCCGAACCACCTGTGGGCTTTGTTCCTGAACTAATTTGATGATGTGCCGTTTCTGGCGTGCTAAACCCCATACATAGGACGTCGCGGTTGTGTCTCCATACCTAGAGTGCCGCAGTGATGATATGGTTGTCTCAATGCTAACCCCCTACCTAGGGTGTCGCGGTGACATCTCCGTACCTAAAGAGCCATAAATGTCTGAATGCTAACCCCGTACCTAGGGTGTCGCGGTGACTTCTCCGTACCTAGAGAGCCATAAATGTCTGAGTGCTAACCCCGTACCTAGGGTGTCGCAGTGACGACTCCGTACCTAAAGTGCCACAAATGTCTGAATGTTGACCCCGTACCTAGGGTGTCGCGGTGACGTCTCCTTACCTAGAGAGCCATAAATGTTTGAGTGCTAACCCCGTACCTAGGGTGTCGTAGTAGTCTGAATAGTCCACATGTCGTACCTAGCGTGCTAACCCCGTACCTAGGGCTTTGCTGTGGTCTGAATGCTAACCCCGTACCTAGGGTGTCGAAGTAGTCTGAATAGTCCACATGCCGTACCTGGCGTGCTAACCCCGTACCTAGGGCTTTGCTGTGGTTTGAATGCTAACCTCGTACCTAGGGTGTCGCAGTGTGATATCTCCATACCCGGAGTGTCGTACCTGGCTGATCTGATATCTCCATACCCGGAGTGCCGTACCTGGCAAACTGATCAGATGTCTCCATACCCGGAGTGCTGTACCTGGCAAACTGATCTGATGTCTCCATACCTGGAATGCAGTACTTGGCTGATCTGATATCTCCATACCCGGAGTGCCGTACCTAGCAAACTGATCTGATGTCTCCATACCCGGAGTGCCGTACCTGGCAAACTGATCTGATGTCTCCATACCCAGAGTGTCGTACTTGGAAAATCTGATATCTTTATACTCGGAGTGCGGTACCTGGAAAATTGATCTGATGTCTCCATACCCGGAGTGCCGTACCTGGAAAACTGATCTGATGTCTTCATACCCGGAGTGTCGTACCTGGCAAAACTGATCTGAACCAATGTGGGCCTCGCCCCCAGAATGTCATACCCGGCAGAACTAATACTGATGATAATGTGGGCCTCGCCCCAAAAATGCCATACCCGGCGAAACTGATACTGAATGTGGGCATTATTCCCAGAGTGCCATACCCGGCAAAACTAATATCGTGTCTCCATACCCGGAGTACTATACTCGGCAAAACTGATGTTGTGTCTCCATACTCGGAGTGTCGTACGTAGAAAACTGATACTGAGCCAATGTGGGCCTCGCCCCCAGAATGCCATACCCGGTAAAACTAATATTGAACCAATGTGGGCCTCGCCCTTAGAGTGCCATACCCGACAGAACTAATATTGAACTAATGTGGGTCTCGCCCCCAGAATGCCATACCCGGTAAAACTAATATTGAACCAATGTGGGCCTCGCCCCCAGAGTGCCATACCCGGCAGAACTAATATTGAACTAATGTGGGCCTCGCCCCCAGAATGCCATACCCGGCAAGACTGATTCTGATGATGATGCGGTGGGCCTTCGACCCTAGGACGGATCCCGGAACTAAAACTGATGATGCAGTGGGCCCTCGACCCTATGACGCATCTCGGAACTGTAACTAACAACGGGGGCCCTTGACCCTGGGACGCATCCCAATACCGCTGACAATAGGGCCCTTGCCCTCAAAATGATGATGTAGTGGGTCCTTGACCCTGGGACGCATCCCGAAACTACAACCGATAACGGGGGCACCTCGACCCTGGGACGCATCCCAATACCGCTGACAATAGGGACCTCGCTCTTAAACTGATGATGTAGTGGGTCCTCGACCCTGGGACGTATCCCGGAACTACAATTGATGATGCAGTGGGCCCTCGACCCTGGGACTGATACTGATGATGTGGGCCTCACCCCCAGACTGATACTGATGTGCGCCTCGCCCCCATGGTTATACTGATATGGGCCTCGCCCCAAACTGATACTGATGTGGGCCTCGCCCCAAAATGATACTAATGTGGGCCTCGCCCTTAGACTGATACTGATGTGGGCCTCGCCCCCAGACTGATACTGATGTGGGCCTCGCCCCCAGACTGACGCTGATGTGGGCCTCGCCCTCTGAACTCATACTGATGTGGGCCTCGCCCAAAACTGATACTGATGTGGGCCTCACCCTAGATTGATACTGATGTGGGCCTCGACCCTAGGACTCATCCCCAAAAATGATACTGACGTGAGCCTCAGCCCTATGATTCATTCCCGAAACTGCTAATAAAGTGTCCCTCGACCTTGGGATCCATTCCCGAAGCTGCTGGTAAGGTGGGCCTCGGCCCTGTGATTCATTCTTATGGAATTCATTCCTAAAATTTGACAATGTGGGCTTTGACCCTGGGATTCATTCCAGGATTCATTCCAAAACTCTGACGATGTGGGCCTCAACCTTGGGATTCATTCCCGAATTCATTTCAAAACTCTAACAATGTGGGCCTCGACCCTGGGATTCATTCCCATGGGATTCATTCCTGAAACTGCTGACAATGTGGGGCTCAACCCTGGGATTCATTCCCCTGGGATTCATTCCCGAAACTCTGACGATGTGGGCCTCGACCCTGGGATTCATTCCCGGATTCATTCCAACACTCTGACGATGTGGGCCTAGACCCTGGGATTCATTCCCAAATTCATTCCAAAACTCTGCTGATATGGGCCTCGACCCTGGGATTCATTCCCGAATTCATTCCAACACTCTGACGATGTGGGCCTCGACCTTGGGACTCATCCCCAAAACTGAAATTGATATGGGTCTCAACCTTGAGACTCATCTCCAAAAATACTACCCATATGTTCCTGATTCTGGTTGGCTTGTCTTTGCCGCTTTCTCTTTTTCTTCTTTGAAACCGATGAATACAAAAAAAACAAACATAAAAAAGAATGCAAAATATATTACATGTATGCATGCATGCATGAATGAATTTCCTATTCCGTTGGGTTAGGTCTTCCGCCAGTTCTCCAGGTGATTGCTTAGTCTTCTCTCCGGTCTCATGACTCAATATCTTGTTATGTCCTTGATTCACGATGTGGTAGACTGGTCGCCCCCAGTCTTGGTTTAGCTTTTTGCTCTCCGCTGTTTGCACTTGGTCAAGATGAACCACATGGTGGGGCCTTCCATATCATCATACTATATCACATGCTACGAAATAGTCCCAATAGTTATACATATTATCATCCTCAAGGAATGCCCAGTAATGAAACCAGAGAACATTCAAAACACTCAATGCAACTCAAATCTGAGTTTTTGAATAAATGATCTATGCCAGACTCAAAGTGTGTGTGTGCAAAGGTTCTTTCACAACTTGATCCTTAAGTAAGCCAACTCAATGATTTCGTTTCAAAAATCGGGATCGATGGGTCAAACCAACCTAGATGTCTCAATTATGTTCTGCAGTTTCTTTTTCGTGCTCAATGTGGTATGGTCTTATCTTTCTTTTCCTTTGTCTCTCTTTTTTCTTTTCATTTTGAACTTCTTTTTTCTTTTTTTTTCTCTTTTTCACACACCTACCCTTTAAGGTAGCATTTCTCCTCATAATGGTCCTAATACTCGCCCATGGGTAGCTTCAAGCTTATCGGTTATAAGTGGTTCAATTCTTTTCTTTAGAGACTTTTCTTTTCATTTTCAACCATACCACACATCGTAACATAAGCAAATTAGGATAGACATCTAAGCAAACGGTCATTCACCGACCTATAATTTCATCAACTAGTCACTTTGCTAACTACTCAGGTTTTCACTACTAAGAACCATAATCAAGTGCTTACGAGTCTAACATACATCAATTACTCAAATTATCAGATAAAAGCACGTCAAGAGTTTATCGTTTCTAAGATTTCTCCCTAAAGTAATCAATTTCATCATCTGACTTATGTCTAACTATTAAGGACTAAAAACAAACAAACTTTTTTTTTCTCTCTGTTTTTTTTTTGGGCTCACCATGGTCTTTCTATCCCTGCCGTAAATTTCTCTGTTTCTCGGTTTCCTTTTCCCCAATATCCATGTTTGCTAAACTCTTCTTGACAAATCTTTTTTTTCTAACCCAACGGATATCTTATGATGGCTTTTAAGACACGGGGGTTAACATGATGCATGTATGCATGAGATGCGTACGATGCATGTAATGTATAAGCTCATAAGAATTTTACACTAGTTGGCCCATCAGCATTTTAGAAACTTTTGGCCCGATTGCCATAAAGCACATACTCGTCCCAGTTTAAATGGCCCAACAAGCCCATACTTCATGACAACAAGTCCAACTGAATCCAAATGACAATGGTCCAAAACATAAAGGAATAGTCTCTACTGATCCTACAACTATAGTTCATACGCGGGTTTATAGGGGTATAGACAAAAGCTCCCGTCGATGAAGGATTGCCCACAACTAGGTCTCCCCACTCAAGGGTCCGAGCGACCAAGTGAGCACACCATTTTTATACCTAAAGGTATGTGCCAACGAGTTATGGTATGCGACTGACTGTCAAATGGATTTCCCGTTGTAGATTCCCAGAGGGAGGGTGGACCGAGGCTCTCTTAAGTACCCTAGCCTCTTAGGCTCTTATCGCTTGATGACAGGAATAAATAACGAGTCCTCCAAATTAGTCCATCACGGTAGGCTACTAGTACATGATTATCTAGGTGCCTTCACAACTTTTCCTTATAGAAAGGTAGTGAATGAAGGAAGACACCAAACCATTACCTAGCCTTAAAAATTCTTTTAATTAAACCCATTTCAACCCACGGTAAACACGGTTAACTAAATCACAAATCATAATCACTACAAGACATTATTTCGAGGCCAATTCTCTAGATCCCCAGTGGAGTCGCCAGACTGTAGGACACAGAACTTGACCACGCTGTTCTAGGCTCGTGGCCTAGTTGGGAGTACGAAATAACATGGAGTCACCACCCGGTATGAACCGGGATAAAGATTTAAGGCCGTACTCACCCCTCGCAAGGGAATACCTCAAACAGTTGGGTTCGGAATGGTCCCTTACTTATGTCACTTGTGATGATATAATTTGTGCAATAAATCAACCGAGTCTACTCAATAATCATGCTCAAAGGGTACTTAGATCTAACATGCTTTCACCTAACTAACTCCTAATCTAAGTTTGCATGCTTGAAAGTAAATCTTTAAACGGAAAACACGCAGTATAACACAATGAGCATATTGAACCATTAAACCAAAATAAACAAATAACTAATTAAACATGAACATAAACTAAACAAAACATCATGCATAAGGAATAAAGAAACAACATGCCTAAATAACATAATCATGCTTTGAAAATTAAATAATGAACTAAACTAAATCATGCTTTAAACAATAAATAAACAACCTACGAACTATAACATGCTCAAATACAAATTTGGATGAGACGAGATATGTATATCTTAAGTGGTACGTGGCATTGTATCCCGAGTGCAGACCGCACTACCGTCCATTCGGAATCAGCTACGGAATTTACGTCCGGGTTTCCATCCGATATACCACAAAAGGGAACACATATCCCGCTCGTCCAAAAATCACATCATGCTTCAAACGACTCTCATGCAATAATATTTTAAAATAAATAAAATAAAACGAAAGAAGATAAGTAAAAAGGTGCCCTCAGGTCTAACCTCTTTTGTCGTCTCAAGAAAGGGCGTTACACGTCCGTTGGAAGGGTGAATGATCCGCTACTTTTTCCGATTTGTTTACTCAATGTTTTTCCTCGTTGTTTTAGTGCTTGGGCTGCTGTTTTTGGTCCGTTTCGTTGCTGTTTGGTCGCTGGGTTTCAAATCACTATTTTGGTCGTTTAGTGGACTATTTTGGGTGATTTTGAAGGCTAATTGGCTTGCGGTTTTAAGGGCTTTAAAGGGGGACTTTGTACAGTATTTTAGTGCAGTTTTAGGGTGGTTTTGGGGTTGTTTTATGGGTTAAAATCGCAGCAAAACTGATCAGGTCAGAGGCTGTTTGTGCGGCAGTTTTAGTGCAGTGCAGTGAGTGTTTTAGGCTCAGTTTGGGCGTGAGTTGAGGGTCTGTGTGTAGGGCTGATTTGCGGCACTAAAGGGGAGTGTTTGGGGCTGTTGGTGGCGTGTTTAGAGGGCTGTGAAGGGCTGATTTGTTTGCGGCAATAGGTCTTTGAGGTGGTGCGTGGCTGAAGGAGTGGTTAGCGTGAAGGCAGGGGACTTTGTGCGTGTGCGTTAAGGGGCTTCAAGGCGTGATGGGCTGATGACTGATGGGTGAAGTGTGGTGCGTGGTTGGGTGAGTGGAACAGGCGTGTTGATTGAAGAGAGGCTGCTCGCTGATGGCTTTAAGTGTGCGCTGAAGTGAAGGGCTTTGATGGGTGAAGCGGCAAGGCTGAAGCGGTCAGGTGTGGGGACGAGTGGGGGAATTTCAGGGTTTATTCTCTTTGTATTTTTTTGTGAGAATCAGCCAGGGTTTGAATGTGTGGGTTAAGGGTTCTTTTTATAGGCCAAAGGAGGGGGTTTACCTTGTTGGAGAAGGAATAGGATTTGTGTGTTTAAGGGGGATATCTTTTAATTTAGTATGTGATAAGGAAATCATTTGATTTGAGGAAGTGATTTATGTATTTTAGGAAAATGATTTAATTTTATTTAGGAAGGTGATTTAATTTGTGACATGTGTTTTAATTTAATTTAATTTAAGTTTAATTTTAATTTTTTTTTAATTTAATTTGTGACATGTATTTTAAATGTTTTAATTATTTAATTTGTGAGATGTGTTTTAAATGTTTTAATTATTTTAGATTGGGCTTGGTATTTAGGTTTGGTTCATGGTTTGGTAAGCGGTTTATGGGGTTTTGGGTCGAGGATAAGCTTTGAAACAGAGATCCAACAAGCAACCGAAGCCAAACAACTGAAGTAAATCCAACAAAAATTCTATTTTCCAACTTTACCCTTCCAACGTCCATTTCTCGCGGCTTTCACAACTAAAGAGGTAGTGTCTCCATACGAGACTCATCATCGGGCTTAAATGTAAAAATACAGTGTCTACAACTACCGTCCATTCAGATTCGGCTATGGAATTTATGTCTGGGTTTCTATCTGATATACCACGAAAGGCAACACTCAAGCATTAACACAACGCAATCATTAACCCAATGTTGACATACATGGAATATGATAATGCATATAACAATAAATGACCAAAGAGACAAATATGCGAAATAACAGGGAAGATAACTAATGCAAAATGAATGTGGAATAATAAAACAACCATAAATGCAAATTAAATGCGAAATAGTAAAAAGACAAATAACACGAAATAAATGCCGAATAATAAAATATGTGACCAAAGAATTTGGTCGTTTTCAATGTAGGACTTCGCATGCCCGATTGGACGTATTTCACGTCCAACCAAGCATGCCATTTCCAGGACGAAAAAATAAAATATAACAAAGGGTGCCCTCAGGTCTTACCTTTTAAGTTGCTTCTCGGAAGTGCGTTATACCGTCGCCGGAAGGGTTAATGCTCCATCACTTTTCTAGTTCATTGGTTCGATATTTTTGTTCGCTGTTTCCGTTGTTTTGAGACTGTTTTGGTTCACTGTTTTGGCCTAACTTGGGGGGTTGTTTTGTTTCGATTTGTGGGTTATTATTTGGTTGGTTTGGGGTTGTGGATTATGTTTATGGCTTGGTCGGTTAAGGGGTATCAGGTTTGGCTTGGTTGTGTCGGTTAAGAGAAGAAGAAGAAGAGTGCTTGGGCTGTTGCTGTTTGTGTTTTTGCCATCTGCTTGGTGGGGCTGCTAGGGATATTATTTGTTCTCAGTCGGTGAGGTTTCTGCTTATTTGTTGTGGTTTGGACGGTGTATGTGTATATGTGGTAGTGTGTGTTTGTTGACTGTAGGGTTCTTTGGCCGGTTAGTTTGTTGTTTATCGTGGCCTGTGTGCATTGAACGTGTCAGCTTGATTTGTTTGTTTGGTTTGGTCAACTTGCAAGGCAGTGTGTGAAGTGTGTATGGCCGAGAGAGGAGAGAGAATGAAGGGTTCTGTTTTGTTTACGTGCATGGCTCGGTCTGGTGTCTTTGTTTGTTCTTGTCTTCATGCGTGGCTGTGGGCAGTTTGTTTGTGAGGTGCGTTGAGTGTGCTTGTGTGATTCACATAGAGGGTTTTGTGGCTTAGTTTCGGTCAGTCAACTTGGCTTCATTAGAGGGGCTTTAGTTTAGTCGGTGAAGGGCTGCGTGAAGGTGGCAAGTCTGTGTCGGTGTGTGTGATTTGTTGCCGTGAAGAGCCATTAAGGTTTGGCAAGTTTTGTGAAGTTCTGGTCTGTCCGTGAGAGTTGAGTTGAATGAGGGTTTTTGATTTGCTGAGTGGCTGCCGAGATCATTCTCTAGGGTTTTATCTGTGTTATGTGATAGAGGAGAGCAGATGGAGAAGGGCGAGGCCGAGACATCTTTTAGGGTTTCATTCTTGTTTTTTGGCGTGAGGATTCAGTGTATTTGAGTGGCTGTTGAGGGTTGAGTGAGGTGAGAAGATGATGGAGGCATGAAGCTTTAGGGTTGAGGGGGAATAGAGAAAAGAGAGGTGAGCAGTGAATGTTATAAAGGTTTTTTTTTTCTTCTCTTTCTGTTATGCCAAGGAAGAAGCATTGGGTTCCATTGGCTGTTTTGCCGTGAGAGAGAATTAGTGTATTTGAGTGGCTGCTGAGAGTTTGTTGAGAGGAACAGAGAAGAAAAAAAGTGGCGTGAAGAGAGAAAGTGGGGAGGAGAGAGGCGTGAAGAGTCCATGTCAGGAAGAGAGAAAATATGATGGAGATGGGAGGCTGTTAGGGTTTTTCTTTTTGTGTTTTCTTTGTCTGTTACCGTGGATGTGTTGGGTTTTCTAGGTCAAACCAAAATCAATTAAGCAAGAAATCATGTGAATACAACAAAGTAAGAATGCGGAAAATACTTACAATGATCGGTTTTGGATGTAGAATAGAAGTTCAAAACTTTGCCTCCATAGTTGTTGCTCCAAGCTTTCTTTGATGTATGTTGAGCTTCCAAGCTTCCAAGCTTTGAATCTTGAATTCCAAACTCATGGGAAAGGTTTCTCTATCACCTTTGAATGATCTCATTATGTGCTAGCAAAGGAAAATTTTGCAACAAAAATTCCTTGTTTCTACTTGCAACTCTCGGCCAAGCAAAATGATGGAGAGGGAGAGATGCATTTCGGTTTTTGAGAGAGAGAGAAGGAATGAATGTGTTGTGTGTTTGATTTCAAAAATCAAATACCATTTACCAATTTTCCAAAAAGTTGGTACAAGTCATTATCACATCAACTTAAATAATGCTTGTGTAAGAAACAAGAAACCATCAAATCCCATCTACTTTTATCAACAAAAAGTTGATAAAGTTGACTAGGTGATGTGACAATAAGGGGCCCCACTTTAATTCAAAATTCGAGTGGATCCGCAAACACACTCCGGGCTCGGGTTCGTTAATTTCGAATTAACGAATTTTCTGTTGCAACGTAATTAAATCAAATTAATTAAATAATTATGCCTAGCAAAATTACTATTCACATCGCTCGCGAATTAATTCTAAATTAATTCGTTTGCCCGAATTAAAATCTAATTTTAACTCCGCGTCGAAATCTAATTTCGTTTAATATATCGAATATATTATTTTATCGATTAATTCCAAATTAATCATTCTCTCTCTTTAAATAGTGTTTTATCCCATATAAAATCTCTCCGCAATTAATCCTAGATTAATTTTCTCTCTCATCTAATTAATCCCAGATTAGTTATGTTCGAGTCATACGTCATCTGTGAATCTTCGGGAAGCGACCTTTGAGATCCCTGGATATGTTGGCAGTAAATCCGGTCATCGGAATATCCGAATATGTGCGTACCTGGTACCACGTTCTTACCGATTTACAATACATGGTTGGCTTCTAGCAAAGCACCGTGTCTACGCAATTCTCCAGAAATATACTTTTAAGGAATATGTAATCTGTGTCAAGCGTAGTATACATAGTATTGCGTATTGCGATCCAATATCGAATGTCACATGCTAGGCCTGGGACTGGAATTGTGTCTGTCCCGTACGAAGCATATATCGGATCTCTGGTAACTATTCTCTATAATCGGATAAACATGACCTAGTCATATTATCCCGATGACTGCAGTACTTAAGAGTACTAGTTCCGTATCCTACGTGATCATCATCTTCATATGACTGAAGTGGTACTTCCATCTTGACATCACACCCAATACACTACGATTCTCAATATACCGAGAAGAGGCGTACACAAAACCTGTTAAAGCCCTGGATGACCAAAACCAAAGTATATTAATTGTCGCAAGTATTAGCGATGCAAGTCTTAGGTTAAAACCAAATACACCTACCCTGATTCGGATTCCCATAGACACATAGTCATACTACCAATGGGATTCGGAGGGGTCTATCCAGAGCGAAGCTGTTTCCGTACCATCGGTAAACACAACCTCTTATCACACTTACATAAGTATCCAATACTTAAATCTATGAGAACTATGCCGTTATGCTCTCACAACGCGCACAAGTGCATTACTAGTCTATTCCGCATTATCGATGTCCAATCTCGATAATACAACTAAGGATATTTTAATGATTAAACCTTAGTGGATTAATACTGTCTCATATCTTATTAATCCGGAACTAATCATATGGACTTTTATCATTTATATATCCCGGTAATCCAATTACAAATGATAAAAGAGCAATTTCTATAGGACACAGAAATCTGCGAAGCTGTTCCAGGCTCGCGGCCTAGTAATGAGTACGGAGTAGCCCGCGGGGGACTAAATTAGAGAATAAAGAAGTCGACACCCGGTGTGAACCGGGAAAATAATTTAAGGCCGCACTCACCCCTCACAAGGCAAGACCTCAAACCGTTGGGTTCATAATGGTCCCTTACTTATGCCACTTGTAATGAAATGATTTGTGCAATAACTTAACCAAATCTACACATCATACATGTTCAAGAATAACACAAATCTAGTTCGCATTCATGAAAATAAATCCTACGTCTAAGTTTGCATGCTTTATAAGTAAGTCATCATAACGGTAAACATACGATATCACACCATGATCTCATAAGCATGTTGAATTATTAAGCACGAAATATAGATAACAACCTAAACATAAACGTAAATTAAACTCCTATTGTAAAAGATAAATAACTAAATCATGCCTAAAGAAATAACATAATCATGCTTAAAAATAAATAACATACTAGAATAAATCATGCTCGAATACAAGGTTGGATGAAACAAAATATGTGTGTCTCTCAAGTGGTACGTGACATTGTATCCCGAGTCCAAACCACAATACCGTCCATTCAGATTCAGCTATGGAATTTACGTCCGGGTTTCCATCCAATATACCGCAAGAGAGAACACATATTTGGTTCATTCGGAAATCACATCATGCACCAATCCACAATCCTCATACGAAATAAAGTAATAAAATAAATAAAATAATAAAGGAGAATGAAAAAAAAGGGTGCCCTCAGGTCTAACCTCTTTAGTCGTCTCTCGAAAGTGCGGTATTCGGTTGTCGGAAGGGTTGATGCTCCGCAACTCTTCCGGTTCACTGGTTCAACATTTTCCTTCGCTGTTTTACTGTTTGGGCTGCTATTTTTTTACTCCTTTTTGTGGTGTTTCTGGTCATGGTTTATGCTTACTGTTTTGCGGTAATACGAGACTATTTCAGGGGGTATTTTCGGTGGTCATGGGCTGTGTTTTCAGTGCAGTTTTTGGTGGTTAGGGACTGTATTTTTAGTGCAGTTTTCGGTGATCTTAAGGGTGCAGTTTGCGGGACTGTTTTATGGTTTTTTGAGGCACGATATGGGGCAGTTTTGTGAAGTGATTTGAGGCAGTTTACTGGGCTTTATGGCGTCAATTGGGACTGCTGGTTAGGGGGGCTTTATGCGTCAATTGGGGATGTTTGTGGAGTGGCTTGTGGTGTTGAATTGAGGGTTGTATTCGTGAAGGTATGGCTGGTCAGAGGGCTTGTTACGTGAGTGGATGGCTAGTATGGGGGCTTGTTACGTGTTAGTGCTTGGGGACGTAGAGAATGATAGTTTGCGTGAAGGGTTTGGGGACCTGTTGAAGGCTGAGTTGAAGGCTATGTGTGACGTGAGTGGACTGTGTTGCGTGAGTGGCTGAGTGGGCTGTGTTGCTTGCTGAATGGGCGTGAGCTAGGCAGGTGGCGTTTAGGGTGTTGATGCGTGAAACAAGGGTTGCTGAGTGGAGTATTTGCGTGAAAGGGCTATTTTCTTTGTGTTTTTTGCGAGAATGAGCCATGGGTTTCAAGGTTGGGTATAGGCTTCTTTTTATAGGCAAGGGTTGGGGTCTACCTTGTGTGAGAAAGGAAAGGATTTGTGTAATTATGGGAGATATTTTTAATTAGTGTGTGATAGGGAAAAATCTTTTAATTAGGGAAGTGATTTGTTTTAGTTAGGAAGATGATTATTGGGATTTGATTTGATTTCATTTAGTTTAGGCATGTGATTTAATTTAATTAGGAATGTGATTTATGAGATTTGATTTTATTTATTTAATTTAGGAATGAGATTTGTTTTGATTTAATTGGATTTGATTTAATTTAATTTGATTTAATTTAATTTTTGACATGTGTTTTAAATGTTTTAATTATTATTGGATGTGATTTAATGAGTTTGGGCTAGTTGGGCGTGTGGCTTTGGTTTTGGGCTAGGGATGTGTTTTAAAATAGAGGTCTAACAAGCAAACCCGAAGCTAAAGAAGCGAAATAAATCCAATAAGATGTCAATTCCTGACTCTTCCAATCCAACGTCTGTTTCCCGTGACTTCCACAATTTAAAGAGGTAGTGTCTCCATGTGAGACTCATCATCGGGACTTACATGCAAAAATGCAGTGCCTACAGTCGCCCCCACTTTGATGGGACTTGTGCAGTGTGTGACAATGACAATCCTATCAAAGTTTATGCAATGTATTTTTACTTACCTGGCTCGCCATCTGTTGCTTGACTTTTTGGTTGCTTTGAACTGAGTTGATATGGTGGTGAGGTGCTTCGACCCCTGGTTCATTCCTGAACTATTATTGTGAGGTGGTCCATTCCTGAACCATTATTGTGAGGTGGTCCATTCCCGAACCGTTGCTGTGATGTGGTCCATTCCCGAACCGTTACTGTGAGGTGGTCCATTCTCGAACCATTACTGTGAGGTGGTCTATTCTCGAACCGTTACTGTGAGGTGGTCCATTCCCGAACCATGCTCCATTCTCGGAGTGCCATTCTCGGTTTGTTTTTTTCCCGAAACCTTGCTCCATTCTCGGAGTGCCATTCCCGGCTTGTTCATTCCCGAATCGTGCTCCATCCTCGGAGTGCCATTCTCGGCTTTGTTCATTCCCGAACCGTGCTCCATTCTCGGAGTGCCATTCTCGGCTTTGTTCATTCCCGAACCGTGCTCTATTCTTGGAGTGCCATTCCCGGCTTGTTCATTCTCGAACTATGCTACATTCTTGGAGTGCCATTCTCGGCTTTGTTCATTCCTGAACCGTGCTCCATTCTCAGCTTTGTTCATTCCCGAACCGTGCTCCATTCTCGGAGTGCAATTCTCGGCTTGATCATTCTTGAACTGTGCTCCATTCTCAGAGTGCCATTCCTGGCTTGTTCATTCTCGAACTGTGCTCCATTCTCGGAGTGCCATTCCCGGCTTGTTCATTCTCGAACTGTGCTCAATTCTCGGAGTGTCATTCTCGGCTTGTTCATTCTCGAACTGTGCTTCATTCTCGGAGTGCCATTCTTGGCTTTCTAATGATGTGTAGGCCTCAACCCTGGGACTCATACCAAAAACTCATACTTATGTGGGCCTCGCCCTGGGGCTCATCCCCAAAACTGATACTGACGTGGGCCTCAACCCTGGTACTCATCCCCAAGATGATACTGATATAGGCCTCGACCCATGCTCCATCCTCAAAATGATACTGATGTGGGCCTCTCCCCAAGACTGATATTGATGTGGGCCTCGCCCCCAGACTGATACTGATATGGGCCTCGCCCCAAACTGATACTGCTGTGAGCATCGCCCCCAGACTGATACTGATGTGAGCCTCGCCCCCAGACTGATACTAATGTGGGCCTCACCCCCAGACTGATACTGATATGGGCCTCGACCTTGGGACTCATCCCCAAAACTGATACTGATGTGGGCCTCGACCCTGAGACTAATCCCCAAAACTGATACTGATGTGGACCTCGACCATGGAACTCATCCCCAAACTGATACTGATGTGTGGGCCTCAACCCTGGGACTCATTCCCAAAACTACTAATAAAGTGGGCCTCGACCCTGGGATTCATTCCTGATACTGCTGATGAAGTGGGCCTCGACCCCGGGATTCATTCCTGAAATCGCTGACAATGTGGGCCTCGACCTTGGGATTCATTCCCGAAATTGTTGATAACGTGGGCCTCGACCCTGGGATTCATTCCTGAAACTGCTGACAACGTGGGCCTCGACCCTGGGATTCATTCCCGAAACTGCTGATAACGTGGGCCTCGACCTTGGGATTCATTCCTGAAACTGCTGATAATGTGGGCCTCGACCCAGGGATTCATTCCCGGATTCATTCCAAAACTCTGACGATGTGGGCCTCGACCTTGGGATTCATTCCAAAACTCTGACGATGTGGGCCTCGACCCTGAGAATCATTCCCGGATTCATTCCAAAACTCTGAAGATGTGGGCCTCGATCCTGAGATTCATTCCCGGATTCATTCCAAAACTCTGATAGTATGGGCCTCAGCCCTGGGATTCATTCCCCCAGGATTCCTTCTAGAAACTGCTTGACTTTGCCGCTTTTTCCTTTTCTTCAAAACCTGCGAACAAAAAAAAAAAAAATGTGTGCATGTGACGTGTATGCATGTATGCATGGATGTATTTCCTATTCCGATGGGTTAGGCCTTATGTGTGCTCCTTAGTGCCATTTGCCTGCAAATGTCTCTGGTCCTTTTCTGGTGATTGGTCAGTTCTCTTTTATCTCATGGCTCATGTTCTCGCAATATCCCTTATTCGCGGGGTGGTAGACTGGTCGCCCCCAGACTTGATTTAGCTTTCTGCTCTCCGCTTCTTGCATTAGGCCAAAGTAGATCATGTGATGTTTCCCTACCAACATACTATACTGCCTCTTATGAAATAGTCCCAATAGTTACATATATTATTGCCCTCAAAGGATGCCCAGTGTCGAAATCAGAGAACCTTCAAAACATTCAACGCAACTCAAATCCAAGTCTCTGAATAAATGATCTAAGCCAGATTCAAAGTGTGTGTGTGCAAAGGTTCCTTTGCAGATTCATCCCCAGGTAAGCCAATTCAATGATTTTGTCAAAAAATGGGATCGATGGGTCAAACCAACTTAGATGGCTCAATTATGCATGCAGTTGCTTTTCTTTGCTCAATATGGTATGGTTTTCTTTCTCTTTTGTCTCTTTCTTTTTTTCTTTTCATTTTGAACTTCTTTTTTTTTTTCTATTTTTTTTTCTCCTTTTTTTTAACACACCTACCCTTTAAGGTAGCATTTCTCCTCATGGTGGTCCAAATACTCGCCCATGAGTAGCTTCAAGCTTATCAGTTATAGGTGGTTCAATTCTTTTCTTTAGAGACTTTTCTTTTATTTTTAACCATACCACACATCATAACATAAGCAAATGAAGATAGACATCTAAGCAAACGGTAATTCACCGACCTACAATTTCTTCAACTAGTCACTTTGCTAACTACTCAGGTTTTCACTGCTAAAAACCATAATCAAGTGCTTACGAGTCTAACATAGATCAATCACTCAAAGTATCAGATAAAAGCACATTAAGAGTTTATAGTTTCTAAGATTTCTCCCTAAAGCAAACAATTTCATCATTGGACTTATGCCTAACTATTAGGGACTAAGAACAAACAATTTTTCTCTTTTTTTTTTTTTTTTTTTTTTTTTTTTTCTTTCTCTATTTTTTCCCTTTTTTTTCACAATAGTCTTTCTATCATTTCCGTAAAGTTTTCTGTTCCTCGATTTCCTTTTCCCCGATATCCATGTTTGCTAAACTCTTCTTTGACAAGTCTTTTTTTTCCTAACCCAATGGATATCTATGATGGCTTTTAAGACACGGGGTTAACATGATGCGTGTATGCATGAGATGCATATGGTTATCAAAACAACATATATCCTTCTGACCGTCCGAACTTTCTAAGCCCGTCAAGGTTTTCATAAAAGTCGACCCATTATCATTTTAAAGTATTCAATCATACTATTGCGCGGTGCAAACTTGTCCCAATTGAAAAGGCCCAACATGTTTACACTTTTACGATAACATGTTTAAAAAACTTCAAATGATAAAAGGCCTAAACACAAAATGGCCCATCGGTATTTTAGAAGCTTTTGGCCCGATTGCAATAAAGCACGGGCTCGTCCCAGTTTAAATGGCCCAACAAGCCCATACCTCATGGTAAAAAGTCCAACTGAATCCAAATGACGATGGTCTTAAACGCAATCATAAAGAAATAGTTTCTATTGGTCCTACAACTACAGTTCATATGCGGGTTTATAGGGGTATAGACAAAGGCTCCCACTGACGATGGATTGCCCACAACTAGGACTCCCCACTGAAGGGTTCAAGCGACCAAGTGAGCGCACCTTTTTTATACCTCAAGGTACGTGCCAACGAGTTATGGTGCATGACTGACTGTCAAATGGATTTCCTATTATAGATTCCCCAGAGGGAGGGTGGAGCGAACTCTCTTAAATACCCAAGCCTCTTAGGCTCTTATCGCCTTGGTGACAGGAATAAACAAAAAGTCCTCCAAATTAGTCCATCACAGTAATCTTCGAGTGAATGATTATCTAGGTGCCTTCACAGCCTTTCCTTATAGAAAGGTAGTGAATGAAGGAAGACACCAAACCATTACCAAGCTCTAATAATGCCTTTCATTAAACCCCCTCAACCCACTGTAGATACGGTTAACTAAAGCACAAATCACAAACATTACAAGACATTATTTCGGGGCCAATTCTCTATCCTTAGTGGAGTCGCTAGACTGTAGAACACAGAAATTGGCGACGTTTTGTTTCAGGCTCGCGGCCTAGTTGGGAGTACGGAGTAGCCCGCGGGGGACTAAACCGGAGAATAAATGAGTCACCACCCGGTGTGAACCGGGAAAATGATTTAAAGCTGCACTCACCCCTCGCAAGGGAAGACCTCAAACCGTTGGGTTCGGAATGGTCCCTTACTTATGCCACTTGTAATGAAATGATTTGTGCAATAACTTAACCAAATCTACACATCATACATGTTCAAGAATAACCCAAATCTAGTTCGCATTCATGAAAATAAATCCTACGTCTAAGTTTGCATGCTTTAAAAGTAAGTCATCATAACGGCAAACATACGATATCACACCATGATCTTATAAACATGTTGAATATTAAGCATGAAATATAGATAACAACCTAAACATAAACGTAAATTAAACTCCTATTGCAAAAGAAAAATAACTAAATCATGCCTAAAGAAATAACATAATCATGCTTAAAAATAAATAACATACTAGACTAAATCATGGTCGAATACAAGGTTGGATGAAACAAAATATGTGTGTCTCTCAAGTTGTACGTGGCATTGTATCCCGAGTGCAAACCGCAATACCGTCCATTCAGATTCAGCTATGGAATTTACGTCCGGGTTTCCATCCGATATACCGCAAGAGAAAACACATATTTCGTTCATTCAAAAATCACATCATGCACCAATCCACAATACTCATACGAAATAAAGTAAAAAAAAATAAAAAAAATAAAGGAGAATGAATAAAAAGGGTGCCCTCAGGTCTAACCTCTTTAGTCATCTCTCGAAAGTGCGGTATTCGGTTGTCGGAAGGGTTGACGCTCCACAACCCTTCCAGTTCACTGGTTCAACGTTTTCCTTTGCTGTTTCGTTGTTTGGGCTGCTGTTTTTTTACTCTGTTTAGTGGTGTTTCTGGTCACGGTTTAGGCTTACTATTTTGCGGTAATGCGGGACTATTTCAGTGGTATTTTCAGTGGTCAGAGGCTGTGTTTTCGGTGCAGTTTTTAGTGGTTAGGGACTGTATTTTCAGTGCAGTTTTTGGTGATGTTCAAGGTGCAGTTTGCGGGACTATTTTATGGTGTTTTGAGGCACGGTTCAGGGCAGTTTTGTGAAGTGATTTGAGGCAGTTTACTAGGCTTTATGGCGTCAATTGGGGTTGTTTGTGTAAGGGCTTGTGGCATTGAATTGAGGGTTGTATTGCGTGAATGTATGGCTGGTCACGGGGCTTGTTACGTGAGTGGATGGCTGGTAAGAGGGCTTGTTACGTGTTAGTGCTTGGGGACATAGAGAATGATAGTTTGCGTGAAGGGCTTGGGGACGTGTTGAAGGCTGAGTTGAAGTCTATGTGTGACGTGAGTGGACTGTGTTGCGTGAGTGGCTGAGTGGGCTGTGTTGCTTGCTGAATGGGTGTGAGCTAGGCATGTGGCATTTAGGGTGTTGATGCGTGAAACAAGGGTTGCTGAGTGGAGTATTTGTATGAAGGGGCTATTTTCTTTGTGTTTTTTTGTGAGAATGAGCCAGGGGTTTCAAGATTGGGTTTGGGCTTCTTTTTATAGGCAAGGGTTGAGGTCTACCTTGTGTGAGAAGGGAAAAGATTTATGTAATTATGGGAGATATTTTTAATTAGTGTGTGATAGGGAAAAATCTTTTAATTAGGGAAGTGATTTGTTTTAGTTAGGAAGATGATTATTGGGATTTGATTTGATTTCATTTAGTTTAGGCATGTGATTTAATTTAATTAGGAATGTGATTTATGAGATTTGATTTTATTTATTTAATTTAGGAATGAGATTTGTTTTGATTTAATTGGATTTGATTTGATTTAATTTGATTTAATTTAATTTTTGACATGTGTTTTAAATATTTTAATTATTATTGGATGTGATTTAATGGGCTTGGGCTAGGTGGGCATGTGGCTTTGGTTTTGGGCTAGGGATGTGTTTTAAAATAGAGGTCCAACAAGCAAACCCGAAGCTAAACAAGCGAATTAAATCTAATAAGATGTCAATTCCTGACTCTTCCCTTCCGACGTCCGTTTCCCGCGACTTCCATAATTTAAAGAGGTAGTGTCTCTATGTGAGACTCATCATCGGGACTTACATGCAAAAATGCAGTGCGTACAATTTCCTTTGTCACATAGTTAATTTGTACAACAACACAATGTTCTGAACAAATAGTGATGCTATGGGTCATAATTGTCCAACAATCTCCCACTTGGCCTATAGCCAATCACTCAAGTGTTATACACTTGAACTATGTACGGGTCGCTTAAACTTCTGCTGAGAAAATGCTTTCGTCAGCGGATGTACAAGGTTATCATCTGATGCAATTTATTCGATCATCACATCGCCACGATGTATGATCTGACGAATCATATGAAATAGTTGAAGTATATACTTGGATCGTTGATGAGACCATTAATTCTTTAGCCTGTGTTATAGCCTAGCTCAGCTGCTAACAGAACGACTCCTAATCTAATTAGGAATTTTACAGATCCAAAATTGCTTCTATTGCTGCCTCAGCTGCAGTAATATTCTGTTTTTTTTTGTTTATTCGGCAACAGTATCTTGCTAGAAACATTTCCAGCTCAATGTTCCGTTATTCAAACTATATAATATCCTTATTACGACTTATAGTCATTTTTATCGGTTTGGAAACTTGCAGCTGTGAACCCAGTCACTTCAGGTTATTCTTCTCCATAGCTTAAGAAAGCATCCTTAGTTCATCTAAGATACTTAAGGATGTTCTTAACATCAATCCAGTGACTATCACTTGGATTGGCCTGATTGTGACTCCTTATGCTCAAAGCGTATGAGACACCAGGTCACGTACATATTTTTCAATGTACGAGTCCTCGAAGAGTGACAACAAATTTTAGATCTATCCTAGTAGATCCTTATTCCTAAAATAAAGGTTGTTTCTCCCAAGTATTCTATAGAGAATTTTCATGAAAGCCAAGCTTTCACCGATTGTATTATGGGAATGTCATTTCCAAGAAATGAAATACCATCATTATTTACAGGACAATCATTGTCAGTGCACTCCCACTAACCTTCTTATATACATAAGAATCATCTTCGTTTTGAATTAAATCATATACCATTATGATCTTATCAAAATGTTAGTTCCAAGAACGTAATGCTTGCTTCAATCCATAAATGGATCGATTTAACTTGCAAACCTTGTTTGCTTGTTTTGGTACGAAAAAACCGTCAGGATGTTGTAAACATCCACCAAAAGGTTTCCTTTTAAGGAAAGCGATTTTGACGTTCCGCTGCCATATTTCATAAATTAAACATGAAACATTAGCAAGCATTATCCAAATGGATTTAATCATTGGGATGCGTCCCCGGGCCGAGGCCCATTTTGTCAAAGGTATTGGGATGCGTCCCAGGGTCGAGGCCCCCGTTGTTGGTTGCAGTTATTGGGATGCGTCCCAGGGTCGTAGACCCACTGCATCATCATATTCTATTTTGGGGATGGTCCCAGGGCCGAGGCCCATTTTGTCAACGGTATTGGGATGCGTCCCAGGGTCGAGGCCCCCGTTGTTGGTTGCAGTTATTGGGATGCGTCCCAGGGTCGTAGACCCACTGCATCATCATATTCTATTTTGGGGATGGTCCCAGGGCCGAGGCCCATTTTGTCAACGGTATTGGGATGCGTCCCAGGGTCGAGGCCCCCGTTGTCGGTTGCAGTTATTGGGATGCGTCCCAGGGTCGTAGACCCACTGCATCATCATATTCTATTTTGGGGATGCGTCCCCGGGCCGAGGCCCATTTTGTCAATGGGATTGGGATGCGTCCCAGGGTCGAGGCCCCCGTTGTCGGTTGCAGTTATTGGGATACGTCCCAGGGTCATAGACCCACTGCATCATCATATTCTATTTTGGGGATGCGTCCCCAGGCCGAGGCCCATTTTTTCAACGGTATTGGGATGCGTCCCATGGTCGAGGCCCCCATTGTCGGTTGCAGTTATTGGGATGCGTCCCAGGGTCGTAGACCCACTGCATCATCATATTCCATTTTGGGGATGCATTCCCAGGCCGAGGCCCACTTCATCTACAGTTTTTGGGAATGAATCCCAGGGTCGAGGCCCACATCAACTCAACACAACAGACAGACCAGGTGGCAGCTGGCGAGCTAGGTAAGTGAAAATGCATTGCACGAACTTTGATAGGATTGTCACTGGCACACACTGAACAAATCCCATCAAAGTGGGGGCGACTGTAGACATTGCATTTTTGCATACCAAACCCGATGAGGAGTCTTATAAGGAGGCACCGCCTCTTAGTCATGGAGTTCGCGGAAAGCGGTCGAAGGAAAGGTGAAGTCAAGAGATAATACATTTCAGAATTAATTCGCTAAGTTCGCTCAGAGTTTGCTTGCTGAATGTTCGTTTCAAAGCGTATCTACAACCCGAAAATCACCGCAAACCCTTCCAAGCCCACCTAGATACCCAAATCCACATCCAAAGCCCCTTAAAACAAAACAAATCAAACACCAAGCCCACCACCCTTGAGGCCCACGACCATGACACCAAATTTCACCCTCTTTGCACTATTCCATCATAACTTACCCTTCTACCTATTCACTTTAACCTTTGACCTCACCTTTTACATTGGTATCAATTTTCCAAACATTTATTATACCAACCCTACACCATTTAATAGCCTCCCTCACCAAGTCAAGCATCTCCCCCACACCATTAACTCCCTACACCCCACGCCCATCACCTCCCACCTCCTTTTGATTCATTTTCAAACCATCTTTGTGTATGGTCAACAAACCAACACAATTATGCATCACATTTCAACAAAGCTTTGTATCAAATTAATTGCCATTGGCCTACCTATTAAATGCACTCCAAATTGCCTATATAAACTCTCATTTTTCTTCCTTGGAGAAGCTAATAGAGATCAAGCATATACCAAGCATACAAAGACATCACAAGACACCCCTCTTCAAGCTCAAGTTCACGCCCAAAGACCTCTCTCCTCACTACCCTCAAACCAGCACCAAAACTAACTCCAATCAGCCCTTGCATACACGCCCCTCACTGCCTCCAATCAGCCCTTACATTCAAGCCTCTCACTGCCTCCAATCAGCCCTTGCATTCAAGCCCTTCATTGCCTCTATTCCTCACGGAAATTGCATCCATTTCAGCCCCCTAATCCTCATGCATTCTGCCTCCTAGATTAACACCCCATTCAGCCCTCATTTAGCCACCATATTCACGCCCAAACAGTAGCATTTCACTCAAAACAGTGACCAAATTCACTGAAACAGTGAGCAAAACACTGAACTCGAAATCCTTTGAAGAACCGAGCAAACTTCAACCCAACACCTCTCAAAATTCACCAAGACAACCTTAAACTCATTACCAACCAGTGAGCAAAGTACGAAGACCTGAAACGCAGCAAAGCGGACTCAAAACAGCGAGCGAAGCGACAAAGCAGTGAGCAAAGCACTAAAATAGCGAACCGGTTTGATCGTGGTGATTTAGCCTTTCCGATGGTCGTGTAACGCGTCTCCGAGCGACGAAAAAAAAGGTTAGACCTGAGGGTTTATATTACAGAATTTTCTCACATAAAATAATGATTTAAAAATGTATTTTATGGTATTTTAGCATGAGTAGATAACTTGGCATGTTGTTGGAATTGGCTCACATGAAATAATGGCTTAAAAAATTGTATTTCATGTGTTTAATGTGTTCAATTATTTTAGTATGTTGTATTAAATTTATTTACATAAAATAATGATTTAGGAAATGTATTTTTATGTGTTTAGTATGAATGATTAGCTTGGCATGTCATTTAGGATTAATTCACATGAAATAATGACTTAGGATGGTTATTTGAGCATGTTATTTAGAATTAGTTCGCATGAAATAATGAATTAGTATATGATGTGATTTCGGGGTGAATGAAATATGTGTTCTTTCTTGTGGTATATCGGATGGAAACCCGGACATAAATTCCATAGCCGAATCCGAATGGACGGTATTATGGTTTGCACTCGGGATACAATGCCCCGTACCACTCGAAAGATTCATATATTTCATTTCATCCAACTTGTATTTGAGCATGATTAGGCTACTAGAATGTTATTTTATTTCAAGCATGTTTTAGTTATTTACCTTTTGTATTAGGAATTTAAATTAAGGCATGTTTAGACTACTATGTATGTAGCATGTTTGATGTGTGATATCGGATGTTTGCCGTTATGAAAAGTTTACTGTCGAAGCATGCAAACCTAGAATTTAGACTACTTTGACCAACATGTATGTTGATTAGACTCGGTTAATATTGCACAAATCCATTCATTACAAACGACATAAGTAAGGGACCATTCTGAACCCAACGGTTTGAGGTCTTCCCTTGCGAGGGGTGAGTGCGGCCTTAAATCATTTTCCCTGTTCACACCGGGTGGCGACTCCATTACTCTCCGGTTTAGTCCCCCGTGGGCTACTCCGTACTCCCAACTAGGCCCTGAGTCTAGAACAGCATGTGTCGCCCAGTTTCTATGTCCAACAACTGTTCCGGAGTTGAATTGTTTTTTTAAAAACAGAAGCAAAATTTCACTGAGAGAGCTTGTCAGATTCGGACATACGGAGAGAATGGTAGAAAATGTTTTCTAGTCCGATCCCGGGTGCCTAACGTGTTTCCGCTGCACTAGGAAAATGGTTCCTACAGTATCCTACCTACTCTGACTGTTAATCAAGGGGCAAGCTCTAGCAGACTTTGAGCAGATTTTACTGGACCCCATGCCATGTTAGTTCGAGAGGAGAAGTGGGAACTATTTGTTGATGGGTTGGTCAGCTCACATGGATGTGGCGCTTGAATTATCCTCAGAAGTGAAGGGGTGAGGAACTAAGTTATGCACTGAGATTTGCATTTGAGGTAACCAATAATGAGGTAGAATATAAAACAATCATGGCCGGGTTGAGGCTTTTTTAAGCAGTCGGGGTAAAATATGTTGTGGTGAAAAGCGATTCCCAATTGGCTGTTCTGTAGTCGAATGACAAGTTCCAGGCGAGATAGGCCAATATGATAGCTTACCTTTAGGAAGTAAAAAATTGATCGAAGGAATGGGAAATGTGACTTTTGAACAGGTCGGGTGAGAAAATAATGAGCAAGTAGATTCATGTGACTTTTAGAATGGTTCAGAATCTTCAAAGTATAAGAACATCATCAGGACAGATTTTTGATGTGATGGACTCAGGCATCAGTATTCATTCTTGTGGTGTGGTCACTTAAGGGAATCATTGGAGTTATTTTGTTGAATTTACCAAGTGTTGGTTAATATGGATTAGTTCAACATGTTAAAGTGAAGTGGAAGTTGCCTTGGTTCGGGTCTTTGTTTTGTGTGCGCTTCAATATAGAGAAATAAGTGTACAAAAATGGAATCTTCATTAAAATGAAAAGTTTTTTACATTGGGCTCCCTCAATATTACCCCTAAAAATAATGTACGAGTTATATGGTGGGGGTAGATACATCATTGGCGGGGCCAGGAGAGGCAGTAGCAGAAAAAAAAAGGGGCCTGGATCTTGAGTTGGGAGGATTATAGACATTGGGACGGGGTCAGAGATGGCTTCAGTTTCTTTTTGGATTTGGCCGAAGGCCTTTTCATGGATATCTCTCATTGGCCACCTACAAGACCTTGTGAATCATCCACAAGTCCAAGCAAGGTTACGCCATTTCGATTGGCTCTACGGACTCCTCCAACCCTTCAATTTTGGCATGCACTTTAGTGGCTTCCAGGCGGTCTGAGAACTCAGCCTGTAAACTCCTTAACTCTTATTGTGACTACCAGCTCGATCAAAGCCTTCTCTAATTCTTCTTTTTTTTATATAGCTTGCTGTCGGTTATGACGGGCTTGACCTACTGAAATTTATGGTCAGTCGTCTTCAGAGAAGCCTTGACCCGGGCCTTATCCCTATCCCTCTTGATGATCTCTGAAGCTCAGCAGAGTGAAGTAGCCTCGGCTCGGGCCTCATCCATTTTTTTTTTCAGGGCCTCAATAAATCGTTAGAAGCCCATTTATTTCAGCATTGGCCTCATTTAGCTTTCTCATAGCTCAGCCTCCCTCTTAGTTAGCTGGCTTTAAAGCCTCTAGGCTTGACCCCTCTCATAGAGAGTGTTAGCCAGTGCGTCCATGTCGGTAGCTAGAAGATAAGCCAATTGCACAACTATGAACAAGTTCATAATCATTAATAGAGACATTGTTGAATTATAGAGGGGAAGTCCTTACCTTTGCATGGAAACAGCCGATTTTGCTGAGGATGCCTTTATGAGGGAGGCTCTTAAGAGCCATTGTCTGGTCAAGCTTCATGTGCTCAGCCAAGAAGTTGAAAGTTGGTAGGTGGTGGGCAACATCTTCCCTAATGTTTTTTAAGAAGTCCTTCATCCTTATATTCGGTGCCCCAGTTGGTTTGAAGAGGAGGCAACCGATGCCTTGCTCTTTCTAGCTTTTGTTTTCTTAATAGTGGCCATCTCGATGATTTCCTCAAGCTCATCACCCCGACTTGATGGAAACTTCTTTTAGAGGGTCGAGGGTAGAAGTTGGTGTTTGGCTGGGTGGAGTATTCTACAGCTTGGGGGATGGGGGTGGGGTTTGGCTGGATTGATGAACGTTTGTGGGCTCAAATGAGGGGGCAGGAGCTGGTGCCGATGCCCTTTGTCTTGCGAAAAGAGGGATCAGAGTGGTGCCTCTAGCACGAGAACTGCTGGACCCTCCCTGACCGGAGCGCATTGTCTCCCGAGCAACTTGTATGGGGGACTTCATTCCAGATATACCTACAACAAAAGTGCCAATTTAAAACAAGGAAAAGAAAGTAAAAAGATGGTTCAAATAGTTATAAAGTCACAGCAATATGACACAGTTGGCACTTATGAGTCATCTGTAAAACCACAGTCATCTGGTAGAGGCTTGTTTAACCTTAGGGAAGACCATGGCCTTTCTGTTAAATACGCATCTCTAACAAAAAAAGTTGAGGCATTAGAAATGAGGAACAATGATCATGTTAAGTCAATTCAAGAAGTCACATGTCATATATGTAATTCAAATAAACATGTCACATAAGTTTGCCCAACCTTGTCAGCCCTGTAAGAATGTCTCCATGACCAATTCAGTTCCATAAACAGCTTCAAGAGACCAAATCCAAACCTATACTCCCAAACCTACAATTCTGGTTGGAGGAAACCACCGAAACTTCAATTGAAGGAATGATAACAAAGCACAATCATCGCACCAACCTTCCCAGGTATACCAGAATTTCCAAAATTCTCAGAATTATGCATCATATATCCCACCACCTAGGAAAATCCTTGAGGATATCTTACATGTATTCATTGAGAAATAGGAAGCCATCAATAATCAAAATGTGCAAACATTGATTGATCTGAAAGACATTTTTTTTCCAAAATAACATATTATTGACCATTCATAAGAAATGAATGTTTCATGCACAACCACAGCCAAACCTCAAGAGTCATCAAACCCACACAAGGGTAGTTCAAGCAGTCAACACATAGACCAAGTCAAATTTGTTATTACTCTTCACAATGTTAAGGTCATCCATAGACCTATTCTTGAACCTCGTAAAGTTGAAAATAAGGTAGTTCCATAGGGTAATGAAGGGGTTGATGAACCATTATCAAACATTGAAAACAAAGAAATTAAACCATTCCCCAAAGATATATGAAATATTCAAATAGGTGAAATTCAATATTATTTTATTAGATGCCATCAAAAAGATACGATCTTGTAGGACACAGAAATTGACGACGTTGTTCTAGGCTCGCGGCCTAGTTGGGAGTACGGGATAGTCCGCGGGGGAACTAAACCGGAGAAATAACATAGAGTCGCCACCCGGTGTGAACCAGGAAAATATGGTTTAAGGCCGCACTCACCCCTCGCAAGGGAAGACCTCAAACCGTTGGGTTCGGAATGGTCTCTTACTTATGTCACTTGTAAAGATATGATTTGTGCAATAAACTAACTGAATCTACTCAACATGTATTCTCAAAGATAGCCTACACCTAAGTTCACATGCATAAGAATAATAATAGAACCTATATCTAATTTCGCATGCTTCAAAGTAAGTTGTCATAACGACAAACACGTAATAACATATAATCATCACAAAAGCATGCTCAATTATCTAATGCGGAAAATAAATAAGAATCTAAGCATAAATATAAATTAAATCCCTAATATGATATAAAACAACCTAATCATGCATAAAGAAAGAAAACACTATCGACTAAATCACGTTTAAGATAAATAACATACTAGCAACCTAATCATGCTCGAATACAATGTTGGATGAATGAAATATGTGTATCTCTCAAGCGGTACATGGCATTGTATCCCGAGTGCAAACCACAATGCTGTCAATTCGAATTCGACTACGGAATTTACGTTCGGGTTTCTATCCGATATACCACAAGAAATAACACATATCCATTCACCCAACGGCCATAACACAAATCAACTAACGACTCTCATGTGAAGATATATTAAAATAAATAAAAGAAACGAAAGAGAATAAATAAAGAAGATGCCCTCAGGTCTAACCTTTTATATCGCTTCTTGGAAGTGCATTACACGGCCGTTGGAAGGGTTGATGTTCCGCAACTTTTCTGGTTCACTAATCCAACATTTTTCCTCGATGTTTCACTGTTTGGGCTGCTGTTTTCACTCTGTTTCACTACTGTATTCAAGGTATTTTCTGGTCACTTTTTTAAGGTAATCAAGGGATAGTTTTAGCGGTTATTTAAGGGTTTGAGACTGCTGTTTTGTGCGGTTTTAAGGCTAAAAACTGGGCAGTTTATGCGTCAGTTTTGGCGTATTTTCGGGGCAGTTTGTGCGGCAATTGGCTGGGTAATTTAGAGGGTTTTCACGGCCGTTTGGGGCAGGTTTTATGAGTGTTTTGCGAGGCAGGCTGGTAAGTGACGTGAAGGCTTATGAAGGGGAGTATCGTGAGGGCTGATGAGTGTGAGTGTTTTGATGTTTGTCGATGAGTTGAAGGGCTGGTCAGGGTGATTTACGGGTCAGTACGTGAGGGAAGGGGCAGGTGTTGGCGTGAAGGATTGTGAGGGACAAGTGTTGGCGTGAAGGCTTGTGAGGGGCATGTGGCTTCTGTGTGTGGAACAAGGGTTACGTGGAGTTGAGGCTAGACATGAATGGGCTATACGTGAGGGAAGTGGCTGGCTGAAGCGTGAGTGGGCAGTGGCTTTGTTCGTGAAGAGGCTAGCTGATGCGTGAGTTGGGACGTGAATGAGGGTTCTTATTATGCTTGAATATGGGCACTGTGAGGGGTGCAGCAATATGAAGGGAATGTGGGAGGCTTTGGGCGTGTCTGCTAGGGTTGGAAAGGGTGGTGAATGTCACTTTTTATAGGTAAAGGCATGGAAGAAATCCTAGCCTGAATATGAAAGGATATTCCAAGGATAATGACATCTCCTAATTAGTATCTCATAAGGAATCAATCTCTCTAATTTAGGATAGTGATTGATTTTGATTAGGAAAGGGATCAATAAGATTTCTTTTATTTAGGAAAGGATTTGGCTTGATTTATGCATGTGTTTAATGTGCATTTTGCTAATCTAGGAGGGCCATGGGCGTGTGGGTCATGCTATGGGCGTGGGCTTTGGGTTTTTGGTGAGTTCGAGTATTTGGGCTTGGTGTATGGTTTGGTAAGTGGCTTATGGGGTTTTGGGCCGAGGATAAACTTTGAAACAGAGATCCAATGAGCAAACCAAAGCTAGATAACCGAATTAAATCCAACAAAAATGCCAATTTCCAACTTTACCCTTCCAACGTCCATTTCTCGCGACTTCCGCAGTTTAAAAGGTAGTGTCTCCATACGAGACTCATCATAGGGACTTATATGCAAAAATACAGTGCCTATAGTCGCCCCCACTTTGATGGGACTTATGCAGTGTGTGACAATGACAATCCTATCAAAGTACGTGCAATGCATTTTCACTTACCTGGCTCGCCAGCTGCCACTTGGCTTACCTGTTGCTTCGAACTGATTTGACATGGTAGTGAGGTGCTTCACCCCAAGGTTCATCTCTGCAAGATGCTGCGATCTCTAGGAATCACTACCGACTGAACTGATGAGAGTTGGTCCATTTTTGAACTGTTACTGGGTTGGGATTTTTGAACTGTGCTCCATTTTTAGAGCGCCATTTCCGGCATGCTAAACCTCATTTTGAGGCGTCCCTGGTGGTTGTATATTCTCGAATATGCTCCATTTTCGGAGCACCATTTTCGGCGTCTGATGTTTGTACTTCATTTTGGAGCGCCATTTTCGGCCTCTGTTGTGTGTGCTCCATTTTGGAGCGCTATTTTCGGCATCTGTTGTGTGTGCTCCATTTTGGAGCGCCATTTTCGGCATCTGTTGTGTGTGCTCCATTTTGGAGCGCCATTTTCGGCATCTGCTGTGTGTGCTCCATTTTGGAGTGCCATTTTCGGCATCTGTTGTGTGTGCTCAATTTTGGAGCTCCATTTTCGGCATCTGTTGTGGTCTATTTCCGAACCGTGTTGTGCGAGATTGTGGCTCATTTTTGAACCGTTACTTGATGAGATGGTCTTTGCCGCTACAAACCTGCGAATACAAAACAAAAATTACATGTATGTGATATGTATGCATGTATGAATGGATATGTTTCCTATTCCGATGGGTTAGGCCTTCCTTGGTCCATTTCCGAACCATGCTCCATTTTGGGAGTGCAATTTTTGGCGTCTGATGTAATAGTGGTCACTGCTATAAACCTATGATTGAGTGCTCACGAGTCTAACCTAGATCAATTACTCAAATCATCAGATAAAAATGTATCTAGAACTTATCGTTTCTAAGGTTTCACCCTGAAGCAATCAATTTCCTCATCGGACTTATGCCTAACTATTAAGTACTATTTTTTTTTGCTGAAGGCCCCCCAATGGTCTTTCTATTCTTGCCGTAAAGTTTTATGTTTCTCAGGTTCTTTTTCCCCAATATCCATGTTTGCTAAACTCTTCTTATGGACACGAAATTGGATTTTGTGATGGATATATATGAATCTAGAGAGTCTCACTAATGAAATATACTCGTAGAGCACTAGGGCAACATTTATGAATAATACTGATTATTTATAAGTCGTTTAATGGTTAAACGAAAAATACATGCGAATGGACCTAATAGTCATTTCTTAATTATTGTGTATTTGTACATAATGATAGATTTTATTAAATACACATTAATTAAATGTCAAATTGTGATATTTGACATATATCATAAATATATATGTATTTGGATATTTAAAGTAAATATTATACATATATTTAAAATATTTATATTTAAATAATTATTTAATTATTTAATTGTTAAATAATTAAATTAATTAAAAATATAAATATCCTAAGTTTGTGATATTTTTGGAAATGCATTAGTTGCCATTATTGACTTGTTTGGAATCATTAAAGTGTTAATGATTTCTAAAGCAAGTTGGCAATTTGGCTTTAAATGAAACAAAAAATAAAATATCTAGATATTTTTTCCACCAATTTCGGCCAAGGCTCTTTTTGGGTGAAGTATATATTGTTTCATTTCATTTTTAGGGTTTACCAAGTTCATTAGACACCAAATAGAATACAAAAGTAGTTGATAGAAAAGCTTGATGGCTAAAGGAAGATGGCTTGGAAAATCATGATTTTGTAAGTTATTTTTCAAATTCTTCAATATGAAAATTGTTTCTAACATGCTTAGCATCATTTTGTGTTGATTTGGTGTTGTCTCTCTTCTTATAGTTTGTGTTTATTTTGGTTGTGAACTTTGATGAAAGATTGAAGCATGTAAGTAAGCTTGAAATGGTTTCAAAGCTTTACTTTTGATTTTTAGAAAATCAAGTTTCCATTCTAGAGTTGGTAAGCCACTCCTTGGTGACCTAGAATTGTTCTAGAGTTGTTTCAAAGTGGTGAGGTGATGAGCGGAAAATATATCAATATTTATCGCCCCTTTTACTTAATATTTTGTTTAGTTACTCGGGTTTGATGGAAGTTTTGATGTGTTTTAGTTTATTTTGCAGATAAAATAATATTGGGACACAATGAAATCATTTAGGATGAAATGTGGGTCAAATAATGGCAAAAATTGGACTTGACATATTAATTTTGGAGATTAGAAACTTGAAAGGGCGTTTTAACGAAGTGCAGTTTTGGAAAATCCAGTTTTGTGCATCTGTCATATTTTGGCCATAACATTTTATTCCGATATCGGATTGAGCTGATTCAAGTTCCAGATTAAAAAAGACTCACAGATCTACAACTTTGAAAGATAAAATAATTTCAAATTCTGAATATTTCATGCCTGAAATTGATGAACCATCCAGAAGTGTGTTGTGTGTAATTATTAAAGTCATTTTCAATCATTTTCAAAGCAAGAAAATAAATTAATAAATAAATAATAAAAATTATCAAATCACCACCAAACATGATAAGCAATTAGTGGACCAATTAATAATGGATTTGGTGGAGTAATTAGTGGAGCAATTAATAATGGATTTGGTGGATGATTTGATTGAGGTAAGATTTTGCCTATAAATACCAAGTCATTTCATTTGTAAATTCATACTTTCTTCTTTCAAAATCCTAAAGAATAAATAAGAAGATTGTATCTTGTTTGTTTATTTACAGCTTTCAGTAATTAATTTCCGCTTTCGCACTTTCTTTTCTTTATTTTTCAGTTTTTACTTTCCGCAATTTACTTTTACGCACAATCCTTTCCTTTCCTTACTCTTGCGGTTTTTATTTTTCAAGCACTAATGAGGTAATTCCCCTTTGCTGGGGTGAAAGGTAAAGCTTTTATTATTGATATTTAGATTAATCTCCCTTAATTATAATATATCAACTATTTAAAACATGACTTAATGAGGATACTACTATATTGGCCGGTTGGTAATTAATTATAAATTTATTTTAACCTGACTAAGTATGGATACCGCCTGGTTGGTCGGTTGGTAATTAATTATTAATTTGACTTAATCAGGATACCGCCTTTATGGTTGGCTGGTAATTATCACGTAAAGTTAATGTATTATATTAAGGGAGATATTTAAAATAGTAGTAATAAAGTTGATCATCTAACCCCAACATTTTCTTTTATTGTACTTTTACTTTATTTAATTTCAGTAATTTACTTTTCAGCAATTTACTCTTCAGTAATTTACTTTCAGTAATTTACTTTTATTTTTTTTACTTTTTACTTTTTACTTTTTACTTTTTACTTTCACCAATTTACTTTTCAGTATTTAATTTTCAGTATTTTACTTTATGTCTTTTATTTTATTTAAATTTTTACTACTCATAAATATGTGTCGTAACTAAGCCAGTTATCTAGGGTTGTGATGAAATCCAATATCACCAGTTTATAAGAGGTTAGATTATAGCTTGGGGTAATATAAAGGTTTATTTATTGAGTTTTAATCTTAATACTTTTTATTAACTGGCCATTAATAAAATTGATTAGGTAAATTTAAAATGAACTTGGAAAATGGATTTTAGGTTAAAGACCTTAGACTCAATAGCCCACGATCTTCCTTGAGGATAGATAACCCTTTAATAGATTTCCTTACAGGATAGGAATATACCTGTCGGGCGGGGGTAGCCATAATTGGAACTTAAATTTAATGAATCCAGGTAATTTGGTTGACATAGACATATGGTTCAATTGGGTTATACTGGGTATTTGTAATCGACCATCGGAAGAGGCTTTTATATAATTTAGTGTTCCAGGTTAATAAATTAATATATTACCCAACTGTAAGATAACCACTTCATCTTTAATAGATATTGGAAGGATTCACAACCGTGGATAGTTTTATAAATTTGAATTTTCTTCAATCCACTTTCAAGAAATTTTATATACTTGTTTTAAGTTTTAAAGTCACCACCCACCCAATTAAACAATCGATCTATTAGATACTTGTAAACATTTTACCTCATAAAAAATTAATAACAAAGGTTTTAAGTCCTCGTGGGATCGATACGTTTTATACTACTTCAACGATACGTGCGCTTGCATTATACACGTGTGATTACGCACCGGTCAAGTTTTTGGCACCGTTGTCGGGGACTTATTTATCTTTCACTATTAGTTTAGAGCTTAGATACTTTTACTTGTATCTAATTTTCTTTTTACTTATTGTTGTTGTTTTCTTGTGTTTCAGGTTCTCAGAAACTACATGAGACGAACCAGAAGCTTTGAACTCCAACCGCTTGACCCAGAAATTGAAAGAACCATCAGACAGTTGAGAAGGGAAATGCGAGAAGGCCAAGAAGCTTTGGTCAACATAGAACCTGAACCTTTGGAAGTTGCACCACCGATATCCATTCGAGATAGAACCATTCTGGTGGTCGACGGCTTCATTTCCTATATTGTACTTCCTCATTTACAAGCAAATGTGTGTGACATCAAAACATGCATCCAGATGATTCAGCAGTCAGTACAGTTTAGGGAAAATGCAACTGAAGATCCTAATTCCCACATCAGCAACTTCCTGGAAGTTTGCGGTACTTTCAATTACAATCGAGCAGTTGACGAAGCAATGAGACTGCGAGTTTTTCAATATTCCCTGAAAGATAGAGCTAAAGCTTGGCTACATTCGTTACCAGCAGGTTCCATCACAACTTGGAACATTCTAGCCACCAAATTCCTTGCAAAGTACTTTCCACCAGCCAGAACTGTAAAGTTGAGGAATGACATCACATCCTTCATGCAGCAAGATTCAGAATCCCTCTGCGAAGCTTGGGAAAGATTCAAAGAATTACTCCGGAAATGTCCTCATCATGAGATCGCAAAATGGCTACAAGTACAAACCTTATACAATGGACTTTCTGGAATAATGAGAACCACAATTGATGCTGCTGTTGGAGGAGCTTTAATGGCAAAAGAAGAAGATCAAGCCTGGGACTTAATTGAAGAAATGGCCAACAACAACTCCTTGTGGCCAACAGAAAGGAGCATGATTCAAGGAATTGCAGTAATTTATGAAGTTGGAGCCAACACAACACTGAATTCCAAGCTGGATGTGATTTGCAAAAATCTGGAAACTCTTAACATGAAAGTTAATGGTGGATCCACAAGTTCACCATTTGGAGGAGCACCTGAGTCAGAATATTTCAACCAATATAAAGAAACGGTGAATTATGTCAACAATTTCAACAGACATTGGAACAATCCATATTCCAACACCTACAACCTAGGGTGGAGGAATCATCCCAAAATTCGCATGGAGCAACAATTCAGAGCAAATGAACAATCCACCACCCGGATTCCAAGAACAGAACAAAGGCCATGAGCAGGCAAATGAATCAGGAATAACAGAAGTGTTGAATCACTTGAAAAAGATAGAAGCAAAACACGAATCTCAAGCAGCAAGATAGGATACTATGTTTCAATCCCAAGCAGCATTAATTCAAAGTCAATCAGCTTCTATTAAAGCACTGGAGAATCAAATTGGACAACTGGCCAATGCTCAGAGTTACAGACTGCCAAGTAACTTTCCTAGCAACACTAAACCAAATCCGAGGAACATGGGGAAGGAGCAGTGTCATGCCATCATGTTAAAAAGTGGTACTGAAATCAACAAAGATGTTGGAGCTAAAACAACTACTGAGGAAGTTCCAAAAGAAACAAAGAAACAGATGGAGGAAAAAGAAGCAAAGGAAAAAGAACAGATCACTCCACCTCCACCTTTTCCTCAGCGTCTTCAGAAGAATAAACTGGACAAGCAATTTGCTCGATTCTTGGAGGAGTTCAAAAAGCTGCATATCAACATTCCATTTGCAGAAGCGTTGGAACAAATGCCCAGCTATGCCAAATTTATGAAAGACATTCTTTCACGAAATCGGAGATTGAGAGATTATTAGATAGTAGCATTATCAGAAGAATACAGCGCCATCATTTAGAGAAAACTTCCTCCAAAGTTAAAAGATCCTGGCAGTTTCACTGTTCCTTGCACCATATGAGAACATGACTTCGGTAAGGCTCTATGTGATTTAGGTGCTAGTGTTAACTTGATGCCTTTTTCTATTTTCAGGAAACTGCAGATTGGAGAAACAATGCCCACTTCAGTCTCACTACAACTTGCTGATAGAACACTCATATTTCCAAGAGGTGTAGTTGAGGATGTGCTGGTCAAGGTTGACAAAATCATTTTCCCAGCAGATTTTATTGTCCTTGATATGGAGGAAGACGCAGACGTGTCAATCATCCTCGGGAGACCCTTCTTGGCTACAGGTCGAACCATTATTGATGTACAAAAAGGAGAACTAACCATGAGGGTACAACACCAATAAGTAACATTCAATGTTTTCAAAGCCATGAATTTCCCAGATGATGAAAAGAAGGAGGAATGTTTCAGACTTGATGTGATACATAGTACCATTCAGAACTCTGATGAAAGACAAAGATCTACTGAAAAAATTAAACCATGTCAATTACCTGTGGAGCCTGAAGATAAAGCGCACTGCGTACTGAAGAAGCATATTCTTGCACTACAAGCAACAGAAGAGAAAAAGTTCCACCAGCTCAACGAATTGGAGGAATTTCACATACAACCTTTTGAGGATGCCAAATTGTACAAGGAAAAGGCAAGGAAAATACATGATGAGAAGTTAGTTCGCATACAACTGGAACCAGGGCAGAAGGTACTGTTAAACAAATCAAGGGTGAAATTCTTCCCATGGAAGCCAAAATCACGGTGGTCAGGTCCATTTGTGATCACCAAGGTTTTACCAGACAAAGCCATTGAGATACATGACCCTGACTCCAACAAAACTTTCAAGGTTAAAAATAAGCGTGTTAATCACTACTGGGGAGAATCATTTGAGCGACAAAAAGAAAGTGTCACACTTTCAGATCCAGCTTAACGTTCGAGAAGTCACGTCTAGCTGACGACTTTAAACTTAGCGCTCGCATGAAGGCAACCCATGCAATTTTTGTATATATTGTGATTTGGTGTGATTTAATTTGGTGTGTTTAGCTTTTGCAGATTAAGACATTTCAGGATGGAAGAAGTTCTCACAAAACTTCACAAGCAATTTCCTTCTCTCCCTCAAAAATCTCTGATGAAAGTCTACAAAGCTCGTTTGGAACAGATGAGACTACTGATGATCAAAGGTATTCCAACTAACATTTGTTGGATTATTGAAGCACGGGTCTGATTGGCAGGTGAGTCTTCTAACTCTTTTATTTCACATCTGTCTGGTTTAGGAAGGAGCACCTATGCTAAAAAGAGAAGAGCCAAAAGAATGTGTGTTTGTTATAAATGTGCTCGCATGTTTTGTAATACTCGTTGTCGTTCTTTATGAATGGTGTCTGATAACCGCGAAGATAAGATTAACTTCATTAGGGATGGCTTGAGTAATGAGTTTTTGGATGACATGTCTAAAACTCTTGAGACGCATCCCAGTGGATGTGTGTATCACGAGATTCGTGTGCTATACGTATAATTCCAAAAGGAAAGACAACTGCTAAGTCTCGGGAATCTGACTCAAAAAGACCCTATTTGCCAATTTATAAGAAAATTGGATGGGAAGCTTGTCCCTGACGCATAGACGTCAATCAAGCCGCTACTTTTCTTGTACATATTATATATCTTTGTCTTTTCCTGATAATTGTGAATTGTTTTGTTGTTTTCTTTTATTTTCTCCGACAGGATCTAGACCTTTTTGACTATCTTGATTTATTTTACTGTTAAACTAATAATTATCATTTGGCAGATACTAGTTCTATTATTTTACTCACCCTTTTAAGGTATTATAAATTTAACTCATCATTGCACTTTTGAAGACATCCAGAGTAAAACATGGAAGCCACTTCAAGAAGACGAGTTGAAAACATCTGTGTGTTTTGCGGTAGTAGTGTTGGTACTAAACCACAATACGTAGAAGTAGCACAAGAATTGGGTCGAGTCTTAGCTGCAAGAAATATGCACTTAGTATATGGCGGAGGCAATCTTAGACTAATGGGGATCGTTTCAAAGGCCGTACAGGAAAGAGGTAGTAACGTTTTAGGAATCATCCCAAAACCCTTGGCAGAGTCAAATCTTATTGGATCATCAAACGGAGAGGAACAGATTATGCCAGGTATGTCTGAACGACTGGAAGAAATGATTAACCGTGCTGATGCTTTTATTGCTTTACTAGGTGGCTTGGGTATATTAGAGGAAATTTTTATAGTGCTATCTTGGGCGAACTTGAACATACACCAGAAACCAATTGGGCTATTTAACATTGATGAATTTTATGATTTTCTTTGTGTGTTTCTTGATGATGCCCGGAGAAATGGGTTCGTGTCAAAACCTTTGAAAGAACTACTCTTTACTGCCAGAACTGCTCCGGATCTAATTGACCAAATCTTAGCATATGAACCACAAGTTGACCATATCCTTTCAAAGATAAATTGGTCTGAGGACGATCGTGGTAAAAGGCGTTGGATTAATCTGGATCTTAACCTTTAATTTCCTGTAGAATTTCGGTTAACCAGGTATTATCTTCTAAACTCTTCTTCTACAGTTTAAGACATTAGGGACAATGTCTCATTTAGGTTTGAGGGAGGGAATTAGTTGATTAGCATCTTCTTTTTAGTTGTGTGTTGTTTTTATTTTTAGTTCAAAATTTTTTGAAAAATACTAAAAAATTGAAAAATTTTCAAAAATTACAAAAATACTTTACGTTTTTGTGTTTTTATTTTGACTAAAAAAAAGTGAAATTGGTAAGAGATAGCTGAGTAAGGAGTTTCCACTCCTGAGACGTATCTCAAACCTATTTCGAAACAAGTTAATTTTTGTTTATTTCATTTTAAATTATTTCATTTGTAAATTCTCCATAAAACGGACTAAAATGGATCTTCATATGCTCAGTTGACAGGTATTATCAACATACATGGAAACATACAGACATGAGCTATAATTGAAAATTTTTTAATATTCAGTGCTCTAGTTTAATTGGAGGAAGCATCTCAAAAAGTGATGGAGTAAAAAAAAAAAAAAAACACATCCGAGATCCGAGTTATTAAGTCTGTAAGGGTGTCTTAACACCCAGTTCCCTAAAGCCAACTGGTTTGGGAGTCACTGGCCCAAAGCTCGCTACATGGATCGAGGTTGTTCCAAAATATATATATCTAAAGTCTGAGTAATTAAGTCTGTAGGGGTGTCTTAACACCTGGTGCCCTAAAGCCAACTGGTTTGGGAGTCACCGACCAAACAATCATTACATAGATGGAAGATATTGTATATAAATAAAAAAAAATCAAAGAAAAAATCAGAAAAATTATTCCATTGCCATAAAAAAAGGTGTGAATTCTGATAAAACTATAGGACAAAAATATTACTCTCTTATTAACTGCATTTGTGACTGTTGTGGGCAAAAATGAGTTGATTAATATTTTGTCGGCTGTGCATATGGAGAATGGTAAATATAATCGTAGAATTTACTTATTCAGTAATTTAGAAAGAAAGAAAACAACTAGTAATTTGGAGTAGAAGTTTCACCTGATTAGTCATTAACTTCTTTATTCTCTTTTCTCTTGTCTTTTTGCTTTTGTGTGCATTAGTTTTATTATATTTTTAATTTTGTAAAACGTTTTTGGGTATCGTTGCTGTAAGCCCTCACGAGACTATAACTGGTCCACTAGGGACACCTAGGGGTTTAAAGGCTTGTTGCATATGCTAAATGCAACCGTGAGCCCTACGAAAGTGGTTTAGTTAATTTTAATTGTTCTTGTATTTTATTTTGTTGTTTTGCTTGAGGACTAGCAAAATGTTAGGTTTGGGGCTGTGATGAGCGGAAAATATATCAATATTTATCGCCCCATTTACTAATATTTTGTTTAGTTTCTCGGGTTTGATGAAAGTTTTGATGTTTTTAGTTTATTTTTCAGATAAAATAATATTGGGACACAATGAAATCATTTAGGACGAAATGTGGGTCAAATAAGGGCAAAAATTCGACTTGACATATTAATTTTGGAGATTGGAAACTTGAAAGGGCGTTTTAACGAAGTGTAGTTTAGGAAATTCCAGTTTTGTGCATCTATCATATTTTGGGCATAATGTTTTACTCCGATATCGGATTGAGCTGATTCAAGTTCTAGATTAAAGAAGACTCACAAATCTACAACTTTTAAAGACAAAATAATTTTGAATTCTGAATATTTCATGCCCGAAATTGATGAACCATCCAGAAGTGTGTTGTGTGTAATTATTAAAGTCATTTTCAAAGCAAAAAAATAAATTAATAAATAAATAATAAAAATTATCAAATCACCACCAAACATGATAAGCAATTATTGGAGCAATTATTGGAGCAATTAACAATGGATTTGGTGGAGTAATTAGTGGAGAAATTAATAATGGATTTGGTGGATGATTTGATTGAGGTAAAATTTTACCTATAAATACCAAGCCATTTCATTTGTAAATTCATACTTTCTTCTTTGAAATTCCTAAAGAATAAATAAGAAGATTGTATCTTGTTTGTTTATTTACAGCTTTCAATAATTAATTTCCGCTTTCGCACTTTTTTTCTTTATTTTTCAGTTTTTACTTTCCGCAATTTACTTTTACGCCCAATCCTTCCTTCTTTACTTTGCAGTTTTTATTTTTCAAGCAATGAAGAGGTAATTCCACTTGCTGGGGTGAAAGGTAAAGCTTTATTATTGCTATTTAGATTAATCTTCATTAATTATAATATATAAACTATTTAAAACTTGACTTAATGATGATATCGCTATATTAGCCGGTTGGTAATTAATTATAATTGGTTTTAACTGACTAAGTATGGATACCGCCTGGTTGGTCGGTGGTAATTAATTATAATTTGACTAATCAGGATACCGCATTATGGCTGGTTGGTAATTATCACGTAAAGTTAATATATTATATTAAGAGAGATATCTAAAATAGTTGTAATAAAAGTTGATCCTCTAACCCCAGCATTTTCTTTTATTGTACTTTTACTTTATTTAATTTCAGTAATTTACTTTTCAGCAATTTACTCTTCAGCAATTTACTTTCAGTATTTACTTTTTACTTTTACTTTTTACTTTTTTTTACTTTTTACTTTTTACTTTTTACTTTTTTTTACTTTTCAGCAATTTACTTTCAGTATTTAATTTTCAGTATTTTACTTATGTCTTTTATTTTATTTAAATTTTACTACCCGTAAATATGTGTCGTAACTAAGCCAGTTATCTAGGGTTGTGATGAAATCCAATATCACCGGTTTATAAGGGGTTAATTATAGCTTGGGTAATATAAAGGTTTATTTATTTTGTCTTAATCTTAATCTTCTTTATTAACTGGCCATTAATAAATTTATAGGTAAACTTAAAATGACTTGGAAAAGTGATTTTGGTTTAAAGACCTTAGACTCAATAGCCCGCGATCTTCCTTGAGGATAGATAACCTTTTAATAGATTCCTTACAGGATAGGAATATACCTGTCGGGCGGGGGTAGCCATAGCCATAATTGAACTTAAACTTAATGAATCCAGGTAATTTGGTTGACATAGAAATGGTCAATTGGGTTATACTGGGTATTTGAAATCGACCATCGGAAGAGGCTTTTACATAATTTAGTGTTCCAGGTTAATAAATTAATATATTACCCAATTGTAAGATAACCACTTCATCTTTAATAGATATTGGAAGGATTCACAACCCTGGATAGTTTTATAAATTTGAATTTTCTTCAATCCACTTTCAAGAAATTTTTATACTTTTTTTTAAGTTTTAAAGTCACCACCCAATCAAACAATCAATCTATTAGATACTTGTAAACATTTGACCTCATATAAAATTAATAGCAAAGGTTTTAAGTCCTCGTGGGATCGATACTTTTTATACTACTTGAACGATATGTGCGCTTGCGTTATACGCGTGTGATTACGCACGGTCAATTTTTTGCGCCATTGTCGGGGACTTATTTATCTTTCACTATTAGTTTGAGGTTAGATACTTTTATTTGTATCTATTTTCTTTTTACTTATTATTGTGTTTTTCTTGTGTTTCAGGTTCTCAGAAACTACATGAGACGAACCAGAAGCTTTGAACTCCGACCGCTTGTCCCAGATTGAAAGAACCATCAGACAGTGAGAAGGGAAAGGCGAGAAGGCCAAGAAGCTTTAGTCAACATGGAACCTGAACCTTTGGAAGTTGCACCACCGATACCCATTCGAGACAGAACCATTCTAGTGGTCGACGGCTTCATTTCCTGTATTGTACTTCCTCTTTTACCAGCAAATGCGTGTGACATCAAAACATGCATCTAGATGATTCAGCAGTCAGTACAGTTTGGGTGAAATGCAACTGAAGATCCTAATTCCCACATCAGCAACTTCCTGGAAGTTTGCGGTACTTTCAATTACAACCTAGCAGCTGAAGAAGCAATGAGACTGTGGGTTTTTTCATATTCCCTGAAAGACAGAGCTAAAGCTTGGCTACATTCTTTAACAGCAGGTTCCATCACAACTTGGAACACTCTAGCCACCAAATTCCTTACAAAGTACTTTTCACCAGCCAGAACTGCAAAGTTGAGGAATGACATCACATCCTTCGTGCAACAAGATTCAGAATCCCTTTGCGAAGCTTGGGAAAGATTCAAATATTTACTCTGGAAATGTCCTCATCATGAGATCGCAAAATGGCTACAAGTCCAAACCTTCTACAATGGACTTTCTGGAATAATGAGAACCACAATTGATGCAGCTGCTGGAGGAGCTTTAATGGAAAAAGGAGAAGATCAAGCCTGTGACTTAATTGAAGAAATGGCCAACAACAACTTCTTGTGGCCAACAGAAAGGAGCATGATTCAAAGAATTGCAGAAATTTATGAAGTTGGAGCCAACACAGCACTGAATTCCAGGATGTGATTTGCAGAAATCTGGAAACTCTTAACATTAAAGTTAATGGTGGATCCACAAGTTCACCATTTGGAGGAGCACTTGAGTCAGAATCTTTCAACCAACATAAAGAAACGGTGAATTATGTCAACAATTTCAACAGACAGAGGAACAATCCATATTCCAACACCTACAACCCAGGGTGGAGGAATCATCCCAATTTCGCATGGAGCAACAATTCAGGGCAAATGAACAATCCACCACCCGGATTCCAACAACAGAACAAAGGCCAGGAGTAGACAAATGAATCAGGAATAACAGAAGTGTTGAATCACTTGAAAAAGATAGAAGCAAAACATGACTCTCAAGCAGCAATATATTTTTTATGCTATTTTTCAATCCCAAGCAGCATTAATTCAAAGTCAATCAGCTTTTATTAAAGCACTGGAGAATCAAATTGGACAACTGGCCAATGCTCAGATTTACAGACCGCCAGGTAACCTTCCTAGCAACACTGAACCAAATCTGAGGAACATGGGGAAGGAGCAGTGTCATGCCATCATGTTAAAAAGTGGTACTGAAATCAACAAAGATGTTGGAGCCAAAAAAACTGCTGAGGAAGTTCCAAAAGAAACAAAGCAACAGATGGAGGAAAAAGAAGCAAAGGAAAAAGAACAGATCACTCTACCTCCACCTTTTCCTCAACGTCTTCAGAAGAATAAACTGGACAAGCAATTTGCTCAATTCTTGGAGGTGTTCAAAAAGCTGCATATCAACATTCCATTTGAGAAGCGTTAGAACAAATTCCAGCTATGCCAAATTTATGAAAGACATTCTTTCATGAAAGCGGAGATTGGGAGATTATGAGACAATAGCATTATCAGAAGAATGCAGCGCCATCATTCAGAGAAAACTTCCTCCAAAGTTAAAAGATCCTGGTAGTTTCATTGTTCCTTGCACCATATGAGAACATGACTTCGGTAAGGCTCTATGTGATTTAGGTGATAGTGTTAACTTGATGCCTTTTTCTATTTTCAGGAAACTGCAGATTGGAGAAACAATGCCCACTTCAGTCTCACTACAACTTGCTGATAGAACGCTCGTATTCCAAGAGGTGTAGTTGAGGATGTGTCGGTCAAGGTTGACAAATTAATTTTCCCAGCATGATTTTCCTTGTCCTTGATATGGAGGAAGACGCAGACGTGCCAATCATCCTCGGGGGACCATTCTTGGCTACAGTCAACCATTATTGATGTACAAAAATGAGAACTAACCATGAGGGTACAAGACCAAGAAGTAACATTCAATGTTTTCAAAGCCATGAATTTCCCAGATGATGAAAAGAAGGAGGAATGTTTCAGACTTGATGTGATACATAGTACCATTCAGAACTCTGATGATGAAGACAATCTACTAACAACTTAAAACATGTCAATTACCTGTGGAGCCTGAAGATAAAGCGCACTGCGTACTGAAGAAGCATATTCTTGCACTACAAGCAACAGAAAAGAAAAAGTTCCACCAGCTCAACGAATTGGAGGAATTTCACATACAACGTTTTGAGGATGCCAAATTGTACAAGGAAAAGGCAAGGAAAAGACATGATGAGAAGTTAGTGCGCATACAACTGGAACCAGGGCAGAAGGTACTGTTAAACAAATCAAGGGTGAAATTCTTCCCATGGAAGCCAAAATCACGGTGGTCAGGTCTATTTGTGATCACCAAGGTTTTACCAGACAGAGCCGTTGAGATACATGATCCTGACTCCAACAAAACTTTCAAGGTTAAAAACAAGCGTGTTAAGCACTACTGGGGAGAATCATTTTAGCGACAAAAAGAAAGTGTCACACTTTCAAATCCAGCTTAACGTTCGAGAAGTCACGTATAGCTGACGACTTTAAACTTAGCGCTCGTATGGAGGCAACCCGTGCAATTTTTATTTATATTGTGATTTGTTGTGATTTAAGTTGGTGTGTTTAGTTTTTGCAGATTAAGACATTTCAGGATGGAAGAAGTTCTCGCAAAACTTCACAAGCAATTTCCTTCTCTCCCTCAAAAATCTCTGATGAAAGTCTACAAAGCTCGCTAGGAACGGATAAGACTACTGATGATCAAAGGTATTCCTACTGACATTCGTTGGATTATTGAAGCACGGGTCCGATTGGCAGGTGAGTCTTCTGACTCTTTTATTTCACATCTGCCTAGTTTAGGAAGGAGCACATATACTAAAAAGAGAAGAGCCAAAAGAATGTGTGTTTGTTATAAATGTGCTCGCATGTTTTGTAATACTCGTTGTCGTTCTTTATGAATGGTGTATGATAACCGCGAAGATAAGATTAACTTCATTAGGGATGGCTTGAGTAAGGAGTCTTTGGATGACATATCTAAAACTCTTGAGACGCATCCTGGTAGATGTGTGTATCACGAGATTCGTGTGTATACGCACAATTCCAAAAGGAAAGACAACTATTAAGTCTCGGGAATCTGACTCAAAAAGACCATGTTTGCCAATTATAAGAAAAATGGATGGGAAGCTTGTCCCTGACGCATAGACGTCAATCAAGCCGCTACTTTTCTTGTACATATTATATCTCTTTGTCTTTTCCTGATAATTGTGAATTGTTTTGTTGTTTTCTTTTATTTTCTCTGACAGGATCCAGACCTTTTTGACTATCATGATTTATTTTACTCTTAAACTAATAATTATCATTTGGCAGGTACAAGTGCTATTATTTTACTCACATTTTTCAGGTATTATAAATTTAACTCATAATTGCACTTTTGAAGACATCCAGAGTAAAACATGGAAGCCACTTCAAGAAGACGAGTTGAAAACATCTGTGTGTTTTGCGGTAGTAGTGTTGGTACTAAACCACAATACGTAGAAGCAGCACAAGAATTGGGTCGAGTCTTAGCTGCAAGAAATATGCACTTAGTATATGGCGGAGGCAATCTTGGACTAATGGGGATCGTTTCGAAGGCCGTTAAGGAAGGAGGTAATAATGTTTTAGGAATCATCCCAAAACCCTTGGCAGAGGCAAATCTTATTGGATCATCAAACGGAGAGGAATTGATCGTGCCAGGTATGTCTGAATGACTTGAAGAATGATTAACCGTGCTGATGCTTTTATTGCTTTGCCATGTGGCTTGGGTACATTAGAGAAAATTTTTATAGTGTTATCTTAGGCGAACTTGAACATACACCAGAGACCAATTGGGTTGTTTAACGTTGATGAATTTTATGATTTTCTTTGTGTGTTTCTTGATGATGCCTGGAGAAATGGGTTCGTGTCAAAACCTTTGAAAGAACTACTCTTTACTGCCAGAATTGCTCCGGATCTAATTAACCAACTCTTAGCCTATGAACCACAAGTTGACCATATCCTTTCAAAGATAAATTGGTCTGAGCCGATCGTGGTAAGAGGCGTCGGATTAATCTGGATCTTAACCTTTAATTTCCTGTAGAATTTCGGCTAACCAGGTATTATCTTCTAAACTCTTCTTCTACTGTTTAAGACATTGGGGAAAATGTCTCATTTAAGTTTGGGGGAGGGAATTAGTTGATTAGTATCTTCTTTTTAGTTGTGTGTCCTTTTTATTTTTAGTTCAAAATTTTTCGTAAAATACAGAAAAATTTGAAAAATTTGAAAAAATTACAAAAATACTTTACATTTTTGTGTTTTTATTTTGACTAAAAAAAATGAAATTGGTAAGAGATAGCTGAGTAAGGAGTTTCCACTCCTGAGACGTATCTCAAACCTATTTCGAAATAAGTTAATTTTTGTTTATTTCATTTTAAAATATTTTATTTGTAAATTCTCCATAAAACGGACTAAAATGGATCTTCATATGCTCAGTTGACAGGTATTATCAACATACATGGAAACATACAGACATGAGCTATAATTGAAAAGTTTTTAATATTCAGTGCTCTAGTTTAATTGGAGGAAGCATCTCAAAAAGTGATGGAGTAAAAAAAAAAAACATCCGAGATCCGAGTTATTAAGTCTGTAAGGGTGTCTTAACACCCAGTTCCCTAAAGCCAACTGGTTTGGGAGTCACTGGCCCAAAGCTCGCTACATGGATCGAGGATGTTCCAAAATATATATATCTAAAGTCTGAGTAATTAAGTCCGTAGGGGTGTCTTAACACCTGGTGCCCTAAAGCCAACTGGTTTGGGAGTCACCAACCTAACACTCGCTACATAGATGGAAGATATTGTATATAAATAAATAAAAAATCAAAGAAAAAAACAGAAAAATTATTCCATTGCCATAAAAAAAGGTGTGAATTCTGATAAAACTATAGGACAAAAATATTACTCTCTTATTAACTGCACTTATGAATGTTGTGGGCAAAAATGAGTTAATTAATATTTTGTCGGCTGTGCATATGGAGAATGGTAAATATAATCGGAGAATTTACTTATTCAGTAATTTAGAAAGAAAGAAAACAACTAGTAATTTGGAGTAGAAGTTTCACCTGATTAATCACTAACTTATTTATTCTCTTTTCTCTTGTCTTTTTGCTTCTGTGTGCATTAGTTTTATTATCTTTTTACTTTTGTAAAACGTTTGTGGGTATCGTTGCTGTAAGCCCTCACGAGACTATAACTCGTCCACTAGGGACACCTAGGGGTTTAAAGGCTTGTTGCATATGCTAAATGCAACTGTGATCCCTACGAAAGTGGTTTAGTTTAATTTTAATTGTTTCTTGTATTTTATTTTGTTGTTTTGCTTGAGGACTAGCAAAATGTTAGGTTTGGGGGTTTGATGAGCGGAAAATATATCAATATTTATCGCCCCTTTTACTTAATATTTTGTTTAGTTTCTCGGGTTTGATGAACGTTTTGATGTGTTTTAGTTTATTTTGCAGATAAAATAATATTGGGACACAATGAAATAATTTAGGACGAAATTTGGGTCAAATAAGGGCAAAAATTGGACTTGACATATTAATTTTAGAGATTGGAAACTTGAAATGGCGTTTTAACGACGTGCAGTTTTGGAAATTCCAATTTTGTGCATCTGTCGTATTTTGGGCATAACGTTTTACTCCGATATCGGATTGAGCTGATTTAAGTTCTAGATTAAAGAAGACTCACAGATCTACAATTTTAAAAGACAAAATAATTTTGAATTCTGAATATTTCATGCCCGCAATTGATGAACCATCCAGAAGTGTGTTGTGTGTAATTATTAAAGTCATTTTCAATCATTTTCAAAGCAAAAAAATAAATTAATAAATAAATAATAAAAATTTTCAAATCACCACCAAACATGATAAACAATTATTGGAGCAATTAATAATGGATTTGGTGGAGTAATTAGTGGAGCAATTAATAATGGATTTGGTGGATGATTTGATGGAGGTAAAATTTTGCCTATAAATACCAAGCCATTTCATTTGTAAATTCATACTTTCTTCTTTCAAAATCCTAAAGAATAAATAAGAAGATTGTATCTTGTTTGTTTATTTACAGCTTTCAGTAATTAATTTCCGCTTTCGCACTTTCTTTTCTTTATTTTTCTGTTTTTACTTTCCGCAATTTACTTTTACGCACAATCATTTCCTTTCTTTACTTTTGCAGTTTTTATTTTTCAAGCAAAGAAGAGGTAATTCCCCTTTGCTGGGGTGAAAGGTAAAGCTTTTATTATTTCTATTTAGATTAATCTCCATTAATTATAATATATAAACTATTTAAAACTTGACTTAAATAGGATATCGCTATATTGGTCGGTTGGTAATTAATTATAAATTGGTTTTAACCTGACTAAGTATGGATACCGCCTGGTTGGTCGGTTGGTAATTAATTATTAATTTGACTTAATCAGGATACCGCCTTTATGGCTGGTTGGTAATTATCACGTAAAGTTAATATTAAATTAAGAGAGATATCTAAAATAGTAGTAATAAAAGTTGATCCTCTAACCCCAGCATTTTCTTTTATTGTACTTTTACTTTATTTAATTTCAGTAATTTACTTTTTAGCAATTTACTCTTCAGCAATTTACTTTCAGTAATTTACTTTTAATTTTTTTACTTTTACTTTTTACTTTTTACTTTTTACTTTTTACTTTTTTTTACATTTCAGCAATTTAGTTTTCAGTATTTAATTTCAGTATTTTACTTATGTCTTTTATTTTATTTAAATTTTTACTACCAGTAAATATGTGTCGTAACTAAGCCAGTTATCTGGGGTTGTGATGAAATCCAATATCACCGGTTTATAAGGGGTTAGATTATAGCTTGGGTAATATAAAGGTTTATTTATTGAGTCTTAATCTTAATGCTTTTTATTAACTGGCCATTAATAAAATTGATTAGGTAAACTTAAAATGAACTTGGAAAAGGGATTTTAGGTTAAAGACCTTAGACTCAATAGCCCGCGATCTTCCTTGAGGATAGATAACCCTTTAATAGATTTCCTTACAGGATAGGAATATACCTGTCGGGCGGGGGTAGCCATAATTGGAACTTAAACTTATTGAATCCAGGTAATTTGGTTGACATAGACATATGGTTCAATTGGGTTATACTGGGTATTTGTAATCGACCATCGGAAGAGGCTTTTACATAATTTAGTGTTCCAGGTTAATAAATTAAAATATTACCCAACTGTAAGATAACCACTTCATCTTAATAGATATTGGAAGGATTCACAACCCTGGATAGTTTTATAAATTTAAATTTTCTTCAATCCACTTTCAAGAAATTTTATTTACTTGTTTCAAGTTTTAAAGTCACCACCCACCCAATCAAACAATCAATCTATTAGATACTTGTAAACATTTGACCTCATAAAAAATTAATATAAGTGGTTTTAAGTCCTCGTGGGATCGATATTTTTTATACTACTTGAACGATACGTGCACTTGCGTTATACGCGTGTGATTACGTACCGTTCATGAGGCTAGATTGGTGAAGTATTGAATGGATTAAAGTGTTGGATTTTGTAAATTTGGTGAAATTGGACAATTTGATAAAATTGAAAAATTAGGGTTCATAACCCACTCCAAATTTGGGGCTTTTCATATATTTGATGTATTATGGTATGAATATGATGCATGTAAAATTTTAGGTTGATTGGATTTGATCTTGGCATGTTTTGAACTAAAGGGACTAAATTGCAATTAATTGAAAATTTTGGGTGGCTCACGGTATTAGACTAAAAATTGGGGATTTGTGTGAAATTTGATTTTGATGCATTAGATGTGTTGAAAAACATTTTAGAAATGATTTAGAATCATCCAAAATTGTATTTGACAACTTTTGGACTAAAATGATCAATTAACAAAGTTTTGGGGTAATTCGGTAATTACCAAGAAATTTGATTTCTTGTGTAATTTTTCAGAATTTGATAATTGGATAATTAAATAAATAATTTTATTTAATTGATCCGAGAAAAAGTTTTGAATCCGGAAAATTTTGATTTTCCGCGATTCCACTACGTTACCGTATTCCCCTTAAAACCCCATCAAAATGGTATCAGAGCAAGTCTGATTCTGGACACCCCGATATGATTAGCCCTTTAAAATCTAATGTTTGTTCTTTTCTTTACTTGTTGCATGCATATATTTATTTAATTTGATTAAATAAATTAAAAGAATCTTTTATGGAATATCCCCGCTTAATAAGGTTTTAAAGTAACTGGTATTTGGAATACTTGTTTCTTTGTTTGCCTTGTCAATACGGTTTATAAATATTTTTCCATGACTACATCCGAGACCGTGCCTCTGCAGTGAGGGTGTAGCCGATAGAGATTTATTTATGCCGGATGTATATAAGATACTAGATAAATTCAAGCGAAAGCGGAATCCTGAACGTGCCCTAGTTGTCAGGGTTACGCAAGTAACTTGAGTTTATCATTGACGAGTTTAACCTTGATACGTCTCCTTGTGGGCCTGCCTTAGCAGCGACAACGAGAAACGACTAGGACCGGAAACCAAGAAGTCACTAGTGAGTGATTGACAATGAGTTGTCTACCTGTGAATATACGTAGGCGAGACCATGCCTCTGCTGTGAGTCGAAATATATTCATGGGGTCCTCTTCCCATTATGGAATTCGATTTAATTATTGAATTCTCATTTTTCCGTTGGGGATTACGGTATTACGTAAAATAGTGGGAGGCACTGCTAAGTTTAAAAATTCATTAACTTAGACAGTGTGTATTATTATGGAAATAGCCGCTTGTTTGTTTTCCTTAATCTATATTAGATAGAATTAAACTTTAATTCATTGCACACGTATTTTGATATGTTATCTGACTTGACTCTTGGTTGTAGTTATTCTAGAATAGGTTCTAGATAATACTAGACTAGGATATTATTAGATTGGTCTAAACCATCGGGAACAATTGTTCCGATTTTCTTCAAAAATCAAGATGGTTAATGACTTAGTTTCTAAGTCATGATAGATAACTAGATAGATATCCATTTTAGGATATAATACTTTAGAGAGAATAGTTTCTTATGCAGTAAGAATTGACTTGAATTAGTTCATGTCTCGAGATTCTTGACTGGTATTAAGAAAGCCCCATTAGGTATTTGTTTATCTAGTAATGATGTTTCTTAGCTTTAATGACCTTTAGATGCAATGTGTCTGACACAATTTGCTAATCAATTATTTACAATTGTTGTAAATAGTTGAATGTAAATAGTAAAGCTAAAGACATGAGATGCTGTTGGAAGACAGGACCTGGGCGACGCATGCTGTTCCGGGCTCGCGGCCCGGTTAGGAGTACGGAGTAGCCCACGGGGGACTAAATCGGTGAATAATGGAGTCGCCACCCGGTGTGAACCGGGATAAAGATTTAAGGCCGCACTCACCCCTTGCAAGGGAAGACCTCAAACCGTTGGGTTCGGAATGGTCCTTTACTTATGCCACTTGTAATAAAATGATTTGTACAATAATCTAACCAAGCCTAAGCAACATATTTCCAAGGATAATTTACTCCTAAGTTTGCATGCATAGGTACAAAGTTCATATCTAAGTTTACATATAACACATTTCCATATTTACATACAACCTATTTGCATATAATCTATGTCCGAATTCATGCATGAAGATAAATTGACATACGGAAAGCATACAATTTCACATTGGTAGACACAGAAGCGCAAACAAATAACATTCTTACAAGCATGCATATTAAGGAAAGACAATTAAGCGCATAATGGAAATAGATAACTAAAGAGGTAATACAAATGCATTAGGTAAAAAGAGACGACTATACGCTAAAATAGACATGTCGTGATGTGATGCAGAAAAGATATATAGAATTGACACACACGTGCGTGGGCCTTTTTTTCCAAGTGGTACGTGGAATTGTATCTCGAGTACAGATCATACTACCGTCCATTCGGAATCGGCTATGAAATTTATATCCGGGTTTCCTTCCTATATACCACGAGAAATAATGCCCAAATTCTATCATAACATGGGTACACAAATGATAATAGATCGAGCCAAGACAAGGATAGAAGATGCAATCAATAGATGAAAGACGCATCAAATATCGTGGTAAAGGTAGCCTTTTGGGCTTTTCTTCCCCCAAATGGAGAACCTTTTAGTTCAACACAATAAGCCAATGCGATTTTCATTACAATGCGTACAAAGATGAAGACAACAATATCAGACTTCGTATACCCGATTGAACACATCTTACATTCAACCGAATATACATCAACCGGCGCGGCAAAACATCGTGGTAAAGGATTTTAACCCCTCAGAATAGGGGACCTTTAATCCAACTTACTAAGCCCATGCGCTCGATCACATAATGCATATAAAAAAAATAAAGACAATAATATCGGCTTCGTATACCCGATTGAACACATCTTACATTCAACCGAATATACATCAATCGGCGCGGCAAAGTATCATGGTAAAGGGTTTTAACCCCTCAAAATAGTGGACCTTTAATCCAACTTACTAAAACCATGCGCTCGATCACATAATGCATATGAAAAATAAAGACAATAATATCGGACTTCGTATACCCGATTGAACACATCTTACATTCAACCGAATATACATCAACCGGCGCGGTAAAGCATCGTGGTAAAGGATTTTAACCCCTCAAAATAGGGGACCTTTAATCCAACTTACTAAGCCCATGCGCTCGATCACATCATGCATATAAAAAATAAAGACAATAATATCGGACTTCGTTTACCCGATTGAACACATCTTACATTCAACCGAATATACATCAATCGGCACGGCAAAGCATCGTGGTAAAGGTTTTTAACCCCTCAAAATATCGGACCTTTAATCCAACTTAATAAGCCCATGCGCTCGATCACATCATGCATATAAAAAATAAAGACAACAGCATCGGACTTCGTATACCCGATTGAACACATCTTACATTCAACCGAATATACATCAACCGGCGCGACAAAGCATCGTGGTAAAGGATTTTAACCCCTCAAAATAGGGGACCTTTAATCCAACTTACTAAGCCCATGCGCTCGATCACATCATTACATAAACAAATAACATGCGGAAATCAAGTAGGAAATAATAAACAAATCAAAACAACATAAAACGAAATATGCACCGTTTACTCAAGTGGTACGTGGAGTTGTATCCCGAGTACAGATCATACTACCGTCCATTCGGAATCGACTATGAAATTTATGTCTGGGTTTGCATCCTATATACCACGAGAGGCGACACATTTTTCATTTTATTCAAGGGCCACAACATACATCATTTTACAATTCATGCATTTTCTATCTATTCAAGGGCCACAATCATGCACCAATAAACGACTCTCATGCGATAAAAATGAATAAAACAATTAAAAAGATAGATGGAAATAATAGGAAAAGTACCCTCAGGTCTAACCTTTTATGTCGACTTTCGGACTCGCGTTTCACGGCCGTCGGAAGGGCTATCACTCTGCAACTCTTCCGGTTCACTGGATTAACATCTTAGCTCGTTGTTTTGCTGTTTTGGCCGCTGTTTTCACTTCGTTTTGCTGCTATTTGTGCTGTATTTTCTGGTCACTGTTTTGGTGTATTAGATGACTGTTTTGGTGGTTTCTAAAGGGTATTGGGGCTGCTGTTTCGGGGGTATTTTTTGGGACTGTTTTAGGGTAGTTTTTGTCACTGTTTTGGGGTTGATTTGCGGTGATAAGGGACTGGTTTCACGTGGCTTAGGGTTGTGTTATTTGTGGAATCGGTGAAGAGGTTTGTTATTGTCGGTTGTTGAAAGAAGGTTGGATCGTGTCAAGTTATGGGGATTTGGCTTCTTGTTGTTGTCGGTTTGGTGGGCAGGTGAGGCTATTAGTGCGTTTGTTGTATTTGTGAGGGGCTTCCGAGAGCTTGGTTGTTGTGGAGTGCTGCTTTTTTATGGGAATGGACAAGTCACATTGAGGAGTCGGTGAATGTTAGAGGGCTGTTGTGCGTGCATTGTTTTTTGGTTATCGGGTCTGCGTGAGTGAAAAGAGAGAGATGATGGTGTACGTGAGGTGAGGGTCGAAGCTTTTTATTAGGGTTTATCGTTGTTTGGCTTCCATGAGAGAGAGACAAGTATGCATGGTGTTTAGGGTTTTTGAGAGAGAAGGAAGGGCGTGAGCAGTTTAGGGTTTCTTTCTTTGGTTTATTTTTGTGTGTTGGTGCCGTGAGTGTCCAGGATTAGGGTTGCAATTTGTTGTTTTTTATATAATTGCATGATTAGGGTTAGGGGTTTGCATGGATTAAAAAGGAAAGGGATAAAATAAAAAAGGGATGTATTTTATTTGGTTTATTAAAGGGAATGAATAATTGTAATTTTGGTGGGGAATTATTTAAATTTGGTAGGTGATTTTTAAATTAGGAAGTGATTTATTTTAATTTTGGTATTAGATTTATTTAAATTTAATTTAAATTTAATTTGTTTTAATTTAATTTAAATTGGAATTTAATTTGTGTTTGATTTTAATGGGTTTTAATTGTATTTTAATTGTATTTTAATTTACTTTAAATTAATTAACTTTAATTTAATTTAATTTAATTTAATTTGGGACATGCATTTTAAATGTTTTAATAATTTTTTGGATTGGGCTTGGTGTGTGTTTAGTGGGCTAAGGGTGTGTTTTAATAACGGAGGTCCAACAAGCGAGCCTAAAGCTAAACAAGCGACTAAAATCTAACAAAAATACCGGTTCCCTTCCGACGTCCGTTTCCCGCGACTCCCGCGACTTAAAAGGTAGTGCCTCCAAATGAGACTCATCATCGGGTCTTACATGCAAAAATGTAGTGCCTACATATGCGTATAGTTGTGTATAGAAAATATCGATTTTCACAATACTGCAACTATATGTATTGTATACCAGATCTCCCATCTAGTTATTTAAAAATATTAGTTAACGATTGTTTTGATATTTGATATCGGAACTCGCGACTATTGGATAATTACTTGTTCTTTATAAACAATTGTTATATATTTTAAATACAACTAGTAGTGTCATTGACGTAGAGATAAACATTAAGAAAAATTATTCGGTAAAATAAATAATTTAGAACAGTGCTTTATGAGTTTAATCACTTAAGCATTAGATGCTTATTCCGTATGGTAAAGGATGGTTTGATACAAGATCACACCACACATACTTATCAATTTAATGAATATTGTATTCATGAAGGTGATTAAAATCTCGTTTAACCAATGATTTGTCATTGGACCGCCAGATTCATTAAACTGATACATTAGATGTATGTAGTTTTAATGAATTGTAATTGCTTAAGGTAGTTTTCTTTACTTCGTAACTTAGTTTATGAATTGTCATAATTTAGTTACGTGTTTCTGAAAGAACACATATTGAACGTCTTGAAATGATCAAGAACTTTCAATCTGTTCTGATGAAACGTAGGTTGAACATTTTTTACTGGTTCAAATATATTCAATCTGAAGTTTTATGAGAACTCTATCATTAAAATTTATTACATGTCTTTGAACTGTTCAAAGATCTTTGATACGATCAAACATATGAATTTAAAGTAATTAGTTCTAAGGTTATTCAGTGAATATGATTCTTACTTAATATAATTCTTCCACGATTCCATCTTGATGGAATTGGTCAGTGGGAGTAATTGAATCTTATATGATTTGATTCATTGATATTGAGTTTTACTGAATTAGTTTTCAATACTCTTGGGGTTATGCTCCAGTAACACTAATCCATCTCTTTAATTAATGTTCCATTATTTTCTACAGTTGCATATATGATATGTATAGGTAGAAAATTTGAATCTTTAAAAGTTTAAGATTTGAATATTTATTTTATATAATAGTTATATAATGGAAATTACTTACACCTCGGGAGTATAAGTAAGAGTTTATCATTTATTCTATTTTATAGAATATAGTATTCTATTTGATAGAATATCTTTTCTACGATCCTAAGTAATAAAATTATTTTATTACTTGGTGTGTAACATCTGATGTTAATCATTGTAGAAAAAGACTTGACTTATTGAAGTCAATTGTGAGAATGATAAACTATAATTGGAACTACGTAATTAATAAGATAAAACAACCCTTATACATCTTCCGTACAAGTCCAATAGGATAACAGAATCATTCACAAGTATTTGATACTTAATGGTTCTGTTGTTTTCGTATTGAAGAAAATTATCCTATAACTTATAATGGAAGCGATATTTGATATCGATTCTAGAAGTTCAGCATTGAACCATAGATCTAAGATTTTCATAGCTTACTACGATCAAGTTTTGGACTTGATCAAGCTTTAATTATGAATTACTTCATGATTTGTGCTAATTGTTTGCGCAGCAAAAGCAGTGTGAGCTTATTAAAGGTTTGACCTTTATAGTATGACAGTGAGAAAAATTATACTCAACAATCTATTGTAGATTCTGAGAAAACTTGTCTCTAGTCACGCTAATTGAAAAATTAAAGATATATTGGTTAATGTTGATATTAAACTGTACATTTTAGCTAAAGAATGCAAAATGGCGTTTTTTGAATGACTTATTTAGATAAGAGATCAGTTGTGATTTCTTTGTTTGAAGAGTTCATTCTGGAATGGCCCTGGAGTTTGTGTTCTGCTGAGATCGCAGTTTAGTGTGCTAGCTTATAGAGCCTATTGTAGACTCGGATAAGTCTTCCGGAAATTTGTGTTCACTGTTTTTGATATCGTCAGAATGTCTGATCTTGTCAAAGTATAGAGAATACATATGTGATTAAAGGGTTAGTGGGAGCGTAAAAATTTCTTTCTAGTGTTATATATCCTAACAACATTATCATTATTATAGTAATAATGAGATGTTTGTGAGGTAAAAGGTTTACCTAAGTCTTCTTTACTCCGTGAAAGCAGTGAGAGTAGTCTCTGTTATATTTAATATAAAGTTTTATATAAGATATAAAACTAAGAGACTTGTGAGATACTCCTATTATTCATGCATTAAATATGATCTAATAAAGGACACAATAAGATTATCTGTATGATAGTTAGTATAACTGTTTGACAATTAATATGTGTCTATATAATATTCATCTTTCGTAAAGGATGATTCCTTTTTCGAAAGAAATATTGATTAGAATGTCTAATCAATGTTATGTATCATTTGATGATGACATAATAAATACTTTCTTATGTGCGATTAAAGATATCGATTTAATCATAATTGTTACGAGTTATTTTGATATCCTATAGACCATATGATGGATCTTGAAACACGTTCTTTGTGATCTTTGATATATTAAGAACGAGTTTCTAATTCATGAAGAATACAGTCTGCAACCATTAGGGTCATATTTGTTTTGAGACTAATTATGATGTTAGACAGTCTACGTCATAAAGAGTCACAAAAGATGCAGTGGGAGTGTCACAAAGGATTTTACTATTCAGTGGAATTAGATGCAACTTATGAAGTATTGACTTATGAAGTTGCATAGTGACCTTATAAATTAGAAGTTTTATATTGGTGTTGTGCTTGCGGTTGTCCGCATAGTATTTTGGATTTGATCCCTAAATACTTGGACAACTCAGTAGTTGTAGCACAATACTGATGTAGCATCAGAGTCATATTAATGTATAATTTAGATTCTACAAAATATGAATGATGATGGCTATGGGAACGATGGAGTTTGTTTGACAAACTCAATATGTCATAGCGGACCTGCTTCTTGTTGCTTACCTCTTGAGTACTGGGTGAGATTTTGAGGGCCATGTGCATACGATACACATTGAGATGTGTATATGATATCGTGGATTGACACTAGAGCAAGTGAGAGAAATTGTTGGGGTTGGTGCTCAGAGCGCCAACCCGGACCGTATTTATGTCTGATTCATGAATACGAACAATCCATTTTTCCATAATATTACTTATTTATGGTTGCACCTCTTGTTTTTATATACATATTCGATCAGATTACGATTAGATTGAAACTAAATATGGTTTAGTGATATGTATATATTAGACAAAGGCCCGATAATATATAATGCAGTACACAGTTACAAAGCTAGTTTGTAATTGACATTGGGAAGTGTCACTGCTAAATGTATATTATCAAATACTGTTCCTGGTCAAGATTCACTAACACGGGTCGGTTAGTCAAATCCGTTGAGACCAGTACATGTCGTATATCGAGACTTGGTCTGATGGTTTATCCCAATGAACCATGAGTCTGGAGAGACTCGTATAGACGTGTAGGTGTTTATAGTGGATAAACACTGAACGACTCACCGAACATTCTTAATGGATGGTACACCAACGTTAATAAGAATCTTCTCGGGTTGAGTAGCATAGTGGTCCTTCGACTTGAGATACCACTGTGGATGTATGAGACATCCTCCACACTTAGATGGCAGTCACGTCACCGATCTATTTAGATCAGACCTCCACATGTTCGTTGGGTGTGGACCGATCCTCAGGATATCTTGTGTGTATCAAGATAGGATCTGTCAGTTCTGTGTACAGAGCATAGGTAGTCCATATGTGATTAGCAATCAGTTAAATCTATGGCCATAGTATACTTCGGAAGTGAGTTACGAATGTTATTTATAGATTGCTAATAGATACGTCGACGGGATAATACCTATAGAGATTTGACGTTTACATCTATATCTCTGGGATTATCCGGATACTTGTGACGGAGGGATTATACGTATGCAGTGACCTCGACCTGTATGATTCATCTAGTTTATCCGTGGTCGTCATAATTTACGGGTGGGTAAATTATGGACACGAAATTGGATTTTGTGATGGATATATCTGAATCTAGAGAGTCTCACTAATGAAATATACTCGTAGAGCACTAGGGCCACATTTATGAATAATACTGATTATTTATAAGTCATTTAAAGGTTAAACGAAAAATACATGCGAATGGACCTAATAGTCATTTCTTAATGATTGTGTATTTGTACTTAATGATAGATTTTGTTAAATACACATTAATTAAATGTCAAATTGTGATATTTGACATATATCATAAATATATATATGTATTTGGATATTTAAAGTAAATATTATACATATATTTAAAATATTTATATTTAAATAATTATTTAATTGTTAAATAATTAAATTAGTTAAAAATATAAATATCCTAAGTTTGTGATATTTTTGGAAATGCTTTAGTTGCCATTGTTGACTTGTTTGGAATCATTAAAGTGTTAATGATTTCTAAAACAAGTTGGCAAGTTGGCTTTAAATGAAACAAAAAATAAAATATCTAGATATTTCTTCCACCAATTTCGGCCAAGGCTCTTTTTGGGTGAAGTATATATTGTTTCATTTCATTTTTAGGGTTTAACAAGTTCATTAGACACCAAATAGAATACAAAAGTAGTTGAGTGAAAAGCTTGAAGGCTAAAGGAATATGACTTGGAAAATCATGATTTTGTAAGTTATTTTTCAAAGTCTTCAATATGAAAATTGTTTCTAACATGCTTAGTATCATTTTGTGTTGCTTTGGTGTTGTCTCTCTTCTTATAGTTTGTGTTTATTTTGGTTGTGAACTTTGATGAAAGATTGAAGCATGTAAGTAAGCTTGAAATGGTTTCAAAGCTTTACTTTTGATTTTTAGAAAATCAAGTTGTCATTCTAGAGTTGGTAAGTCACTCCTTGGTGACCTAGAATTATTCTAGAGTTGTTTCAAAGTGGTGAGGCTAGATTGGTGAAGTATTGAATGGATTAAAGTGTTGGATTTTGTAAATTTGGTGAAATTGGACAATTTGATGAAATAGAAAAATTAGGGTTCATAACCCACTCCAAATTTGGGGCTTTTCATATATGTGATGTATTATGGTATGAATATTATGCATGTAAAATTTTCGGTTGATTGGACTTGATCTTGGCATGTTTTGAACTAAAGGGACCAAATTGTAATTAATTAAAAATTTTGGGTGGCTCACGGCATTAGACTAAAAATTGGGGATTTGTGTGAGATCTGATTTTGATGCATTAGATGTGTTGAAAAACATTTTAGAAATGATTTAGAATCATCCAAAATTATATTTGACAACTTTTGGACTAAAATGATCAATTAACAAAGTTTTGGGGCAATTCGGTACTTACCAAGAAATTTGATTTCTTGTGTAATTTTTCAGAATTTGATAATTGGATAATTAATTAAATAATTGTATTTAATTGATCCGAGAAAAAGTTTTGAAATCGAAAAATTTTGATTTTCCGCGATTCCGCTACGTTACCGATATTCCCCTTAAAACCCCATCGAAGGTTCCTTTGCAGCTTCATCCCCAGGTAAGCCAACTCAATGATTTCGTCAAAAAATTGGGATCGATGGGTCAAACCAACCTAGATGTCTCAATTATGCCCTGCAATTGTTTTTCTGTGCTCAATGTGGTATGGTTTTCTTTTTCTTTTGTCTCTCTTTCTTTCTTCTTCTCTTTTTTTTTCTTTTTTTTTTCTTTTTGCTTCTTTTTTTTTCAACACACCTACCCTTTAAAGTAGCATTTCTCCTCATGGTGCTCCTAATACTCGCCCATGGGTAGCTTCACGCTTATCGGTTATAGGTGGTTCAATTCTTTTCTTTAGAGACTTTTCTTTTATTTTCAACCAGACCGCACATCATAACACAAGCAAATCAGGATAGACATCTAAGCAAACGGTCATTCATCGACCTACAATTTCTTCAACTAGTCACTTTGCCGACTACTCAGGTTTTCACTGCTATAAACCTATGATTAAGTGCTCATGAGTCTAACCTAGATCAATTACTCAAATCATCAAATAAAAGTGTATCAAGAACTTATCGTTTCTAAGGTTTCACCCTGAAGCAATCAATTTCATCATCGGACTTATGCCTAACTATTAAGTACTATTTTTTTTAACTGAAGGCCCCCCAATGGTCTTTCTATTCTTGCCGTAAAGTTTTATGTTTCTCATGTTCTTTTTCCCCAATATCCATGTTTGCTAAACTCTTCTTGACAAGTCTTTCTTTTCTAACCCAACGGATATCTATGATGGCTTTTAAGGCAAGGGGTTAGCATGATGCGTGTATGCATGAGATGCAAGTGGTTATCAAAACAACATATATCCTTCCGACCTTATTCCTCCTACACTCGTGGTAAGTCCATTTTTGTCCTAGGTATGGCTTATTTTATGTACCAATGTGGGGTACACAAAATCGTTCTCTCTTATGCTACGGGGTGAACCTTGGCTACCTCGGTTCCTTTCCATCAGTAAAAGACAAAGACCGCCCATTTACAACATGGATTAAGCCTATTATGGGATCATGTCATTGTCTAGAAATGACGAATTGGGCCTTCGGTAATCACAGTCGTGGGGATGAACTTGGAAGCATCCAACAAAATACAAATATCCTTTCTTGATGAAAGCCAGTGCGGGTATCAGACTCATGCTTCTAGCATATTTATATTATGATTTGATTTTCTAAGTCCATCAAGGTTTTCATACAAGTTGGCCCATTATCATTTCAAAGCATTCAATCATATTATTGCGAGGTGCAAACTTGTCCCAGTTGAAAAAGGCCCAACAGGTTTACAATTTTGCGATAATGTGGCTAAATAACTTCAAATGATAAGGGGCCCAAACACAAGCATAGAGGGTAGCTTCTATAGGATATACGACTATGGTTCATATGTGGGCTTACAAAAGTATGGATAGAGGCTCATGTTGGCGAAGGGTTGTCCACAATTAGGTCTCCCCACTCAAGGGTTCGAGCGACCATGTGAGCACAGCTTTTTTTATACCCTAAGGTACGTGCCAACGAGTGATGATACCATATACCGATCCGCCGCTTCGAGCGAAAATGACTTCACGATACATGATGCCATCAAGGTAAGAATGGGTATGCAAAATATATGAGACAAGGTTAACTAAAGCAAAAACCACAAAATTACAAGACATTATTTCGGGGCCAATTCTTTATCCCCAGTGGAGTCGCCAGACTGTAGCGACGATGTCCGTGTTCGTGGCCCGTCGGGAGTACGGAATAGCCCGCGGGGGACTAAACCGGAGAATAAATGGAGTCGCCACCCACTGTGAACTGGGGAATGATTTAAGGCCGCACTCACCCCTCGCAAGGGAAGACCTCAAACTGTTGGGTTCAGAATGGTCCCTTACTTATGCCAATTGTAATGAAATGATTTATGCAATAGTATAACCAAGTCTTATGAAACACATGCAAGATAATTTAATCAACACACAAGTTTGCACACCCATGAACATTAATAGAAACAATGGAAGCATATTACATTAAAAAGAGATATTTAAGCACATGATGCTGAAAGGAATAACCAAAGAGGCAAAAATGCATGAAACATGAAGAAAAAATATGTCCAGTGTGTGCACGTTCGAGTAGCGTTCGGAAACGCGTTCGAACGGAGTGAGGCAGAATGCACGCGATCGAGTAGCGTTCGTAAATGCGTTCGAACGAAATTATGAAAACGACATCTATAATGACATAAACATATACATAAACGTTTCCCAAGCAGTACGTGGAATTGTATCCCAAGTACAGACCGCACTACCGTCCATTCGGATTCGGCTACGGAATTTATGTCTGGGTTTCCATCCGATATACCATGAGAGGCAACACTCAAGCATTAACACAACGCAATCATTAACCCAATGTTGACATACATGGAATATGATAATGCATATAACAATAAATGACCGAAGAGACAAATATGCGAAATAACAGGGAAGATAACTAACGCAAAATGAATGCGGAATAATAAAACAACCATAAATGCAAATTAAATGCGAAATAGTAAAAAGATAAAAAACATGAAATAAATGTCGTATAATAAAATATGTGACCAAATAATTTGGCCGTTTTCAATGTAGGACTTCGCATGCCCGGTTGGACGTATTTCACGTCCAACCAAGCATGCCGTTTTCAGGACGAAAAAATAAAATATAACAAAGGGTGCCCTCAGGTCTTACCTTTTAAGTTGCTTCTCGGAAGTGCGTTACACCGTCACCGGAAGGGTTAATGCTCCGTCACTTTTCTGGTTCATTGGTTTGATATTTGTGTTCGCTGTTTCCGCTGTTTTGAGGCTGTTTTGGTTCACTATTTTGGCCTAACTTGAGGGTTGTTTTGTGTCGGTTTGGGGGTTATTATTTGGTCGGTTTAGGGTTGTGGATTATGTTTGTGGCTTAGTCGGTTAAGGGCTGTCAGGTTTGGCTTGGTTGTGTCGGTTAAGAGAAGAAGAATGAGAGTGCTTGGGCTGTTGCTGTTTGTGTTATTGCCGTCTGCTTGGTGGGGCTGCCAGAGATATTGTTTTTTCTCAGTCGGTGAGGTTGGTGCTTATTTGTTGTGGTTTGGTCAGTGTATGTGTATTTGTTGTGGTTCGGTCTCGGCGGTACAAGAGCAGACCCGAGCCGGAAAGAGACATCGGTCTCGGCGGTACAAGAGCAGACCCGAGCCGGAAAGAGACATCGGTCTCGGCGGCGGTACAAGAGCAGACCCGAGTCGGAAAGAGACATCGGTCTCGGCGGTACAAGAGCATACCCGAGCCGGAAAGAGACATCGGTCTCGGCGGTACAAGAGCAGACCTGAGCCGGAAAGAGACATCGGTCTCGGCGGTACAAGAGCAGACCCGAGCCGGAAAGAGACATCGGTCTCGGCGGTACAAGAGCAGACCCGAGCCGGAAAGAGACATCGGTCTCGGCGGTACAAGAGCATACCCGAGCCGGAAAACAAATATCAAAATCATTGTGTGAGCCATAACAAACAAGCATAATCAAATGTCAACCTAAGTCAGAAGAGGTTTACTCACCTTTTTGGGATCTGTTGCCTTTCTTGCAACTCTACACTGGTCACTACAAGCAAGGCTCTTCTTAATATATCATCTCTGCATCTCAGCATTCCACGCATCCGACCGGATGACTTCCGCTATCAACTTGGTCAACCTAAAAAACCGAATGGTCTATGTACACACCGAGATAGCCTTCTTTTACCAAGTCTTCCACCTGCTCCCACAGGTCTCTGCGCCCGTCCGTGGCATGTCCCCTTACGTTGTGGTCCTTTCTCTGATGGTGTTCCCTCTTCGGGATATTTTCTCCTCGTTTTCTAATAGAACGAATTTTCGGGCTACCTCTAGGGCGGTTGCGTAGTCCGGGGTGTCCTGGATCCTTAGGTGGGTCCATAGCCTCCCGACTTTCAAGGCTCCCTTCAAGCTTTCCATGGCCTCGGGGGATTCATACCCTCCGACTTCGAGTACCATATTATGGTACCTTTCAATAAATATCTTCAGAGGCTCATCGTCTCCTTGCTTCATAAGTCTTAGTTCTCCAATTGTCTTTCTGGGGACACAAGCCCCCTTGAAGTGTCGTATGAATGACTTTCTCAGTTGTGCGAAGCTGCTGATGCTTCTTGGGGGCAGACTTCTATACCATAGGATGGCGGGCCCACCTAAAGTTAAGGGAAATACTTTACATATGGCGTCGCCCGTTACTCCCTGTACTTCCATCAGGAGGACAAAGTTTTCGATGTGGGATTTTGGGTCGGAGTGGCCTTTGTATGGTGCCATGGTCGGCATGTCAAATCGCTTCGGGAACTGTGCTGACCTTATCTCTTCCGTAAGGGGAGACCCCTCTTCCTCGCCTCGGGTGTCTCCCGCGCCGGTCTTGAGGCCTTCTCCCCATCTGGTCATCTCTTTTCTCAGCCAAGACTTTATTTCACGGGTTGTGCCCCCGTGTCGCCTTCTGTGTCCTTCTGTTCGCCTGTCGTTCTGGGCGTGGCGTTCTTTAAGACCGGGGGTCTCTGTACGTCTTCATTGTACTTTCTATCTTCCCTCTCGGAGCTGTAAAATCTATCGGAGGAGGGGTCGGGTGATTGTTCCTCCTCTTCTTCTTCCCATGTGTCTTCTGATCGTGGCTCTCTTCCTACCACTTCAGATCTTATCCCATAGGGGCCTCTCTTTCTGGGTCCCTCGTTTTCGCTTACATCTACTACTCTTTTCCCTCTTTCCCTCTCTTTCCTCCTCTGTCCGGTCCCGGTTTCAGTTTTCTCGTTGTTTGCTCCTTCCATTCTTTCTAGTCGATCCATCATAGACCTCATGCTATCTTCCATTTTTTTCATCCAGTCCATTGCCGGACCTCCTGGTTGGTGATTTCCGCCCTCCGCCATTTGTCTTATCACGTGAACTGCTTTTTGTGAAGTTCCCCACAAACGGCGCCAACTGTTGACGGTGGATTTTGGTCTCAGGGTAATACATGAATATTACCTCCGAGGGAATCCTCCTCCAACTGTGAATTTGTTTGGTTATGCGGGAAACCAAAAACAAACTTAGCGGAAAACCAGAAAATACGCCAATCAGACAAGGTGATTTAACGTGGTTCGGTGGATTTTGGGATCCGACCTACGTCCACGGACAAGAACAGGGTGGTGTTTTTTTATTACTCAAATACACTCCTCGGGTCTCTTCTTTGCTTTTACAAATCGGAGCTTTATGATTCTAATCCCTCAATCTTGTGATGATTTTCAGATGTCTTTTACACATGCTCTACCCTCCTATTTATAATAATACAGAAATCAGACTCCTATTTGCATAAGAAATCCTATTTGGACTCAATCTTCTCTTCTTGTAGGGTTTCCTGATCCGGTACTGCCTTCTTCTTCCGTATTCCCTTTTGGATTCTGACTCTTTCTCCTTGCGAGAGTAGGAAATCTTTCTTATCTTATCCATAAGAATGGGGTGCTGTTGTCTTGAACACGGCCCGTTGTCTGGTCGGTTTTAATGAGGTCGGCCATGACAATCTTTTATGCTGAGAGTGTTCCTGCCGACCTCTATAGTGCTCGGTCATATGAACCAAAGTGGTCGGTCTTCACATGTTGTGGTCGGGTCAGCTACATGATCTCAACCAGACAGAGAATTTACCCTTTTGTCCTTGTCGTGCTGGTTTAAATAACATAGTGCCCGAAAAACACCATCAACAGAATACTTTTTAGAGTAAAATTTGAAGTAGTGTATTGAAGATGAGTGTATAATTTAGTTCAAAATTTGGTATAAATTTTACACGAAAATCATGTTTATCATTGGAATTGCCCTAAAAGATCAATAAAATGGTAAATTAGATACAAGGACTAAAGTTGAAATCACAAGCAAAAGGTTGATATAAATGTCAAAAAAAAAAGAATAAAAGAAAGCATCACGTATAAGGATAAAAACTTCAATGGATCAAATGATTGAGAAACCACTAATCATATGATTAGTCAAAAACACTCTTCTGACAATCATCAAACTTTGACCCTCCATGATTGTCAATCACCAATTGTTGCTCATAATTTGGAAAGTTCCAATGCAAATTAAGCAGTCACCAAAATCCCAATTGCCAATTTGCAATCTTCCATACCAATTTACAGAGAAACATATATAACCAGAATCATATTGTATATGAACCAAAAATCCTAGCTCCTTGGATTTTACATACCTAGAAAGGGTGTCCACATTATGTGAGGCTAGTTGTGGCGGTGATTGTGAGGGATTTTGGAGACACAAATGTGATCCGTTTGAGAGGTTGTATGAATTTTGGTGCAGATTTTGAAAATGCTATTTTTGTTTTCAAACAGCAACGTTTTATGCTCACTATAGACATACCATTATGGCGAAATATTTATTTGTTGAATAATTTTTTGATACAATAGATGTATGAGTGATATGATATTACTAATTAATAAACATATGACTTGTGTAATTATATTAAATATAACTCCCATTTATTTATTAGCTTTTGTTGACGGTGGATTTTGGTCTCAGGGTAATATGGGAATATCACTCCCGAGGTAATCCTCCTTCAATAGTGAATTTGTTTGGTTATGGGGGAAACAAAAAGCAAACTTAGCGGAAGGTAGATAATGCACCAATCAAACAAAGAGATCTAACGTGGTTCGGCGGATGTTTGTCCGACCTACGTCCACGGGCACAAACATGACTATGTTTTTATTGCTGAAACTCGTAACTCTTCTCTCTTTTTTACAAGTTTGATTCTGATGATCTTTTACACATACTCTACCCTCCTATTTATAATAGTGAAGGAATCAGATTCCTCTTAGTATGAGGTTTCCTAGTTGAAACAATTTCCTTTTCCCATAAGGATTCCTAATCAAAACTACCTTTACTTTCTTTATCCTACTAGGACTCTGACTCACCAGTTTTCCCATGAAAATAGGATAACTTATCTTCTGGAGCATATCCTGCCATGCTCCCGGTCTTCATGCGGTCGGTCATGATAGTCTTTTGTACTGGGAGTGCTTCTGTCGACCTGATGAGTGCCCGGTCATCTTGGATCGTGTGCTCGGTTGCCGATCATCAAGTGCTCGGTATCTTCATTTTATGGTCGGTTTTTTATTGTAAAACGCTTGGGCCCTTACTGTTGGTTTTTTATGGGTCGGGTCGGTGTTAGTGATCTCACCCAAGAAGGGAATTACTCTTCTACCCTTGTCGTGTGTGTTTTAAATATCATAGTGCCTGAAAACACCATCAACATCTGTCCCCTAGTTCTCTGTTCCAACGAGTATGCGAGTTGGTGCGGGGGGGAACTATACAAAGATGGTGTGCTGGTTACTCTGCTGGTGGTCGATCCGGAGTTGATTCGAATTTTTCGTCACCTCTTTTCGAGTACCTCTTCTTGAGACGCGCAACAGTCACGTCTATTTAAATGCTCATTAAATCACCTTTAGGGTTTTTTCTAAGTTCGACACTTGTCAATCATCTGTCGGATTCCCGCCAAAAAGGAAGTGAATCGACCGTGTAGAGGCGTTTTAACAATGTGCTGATCTCAACCGTTCGTTTGATTTTGGCGGACCTCTTTTGTAGTTGACACTTGGCGTCCATCCGGGTTTCTTTTCCTGATCCAACGACCATGGGCGTCCCACTCATGACTATAAAAAGACGGGGCTTTCATTGTGCAGTCTTTTTGGCAAATCTTTCTCTCTTTCCAGTGAATATTTCAACCGTGACTCACTTGACTCAGTACTCCCGGAGTTCCTTTCAGCCGTGCACTTTTCTTCTTTCTTTGCTGTGACCTGCGAATTTAGGGGACGAGCAAACCGTGTTGTGCAATCTTCAGTCTTTCTGGAAAAAAAAACAAGTAAGTTTTCTGAACGATCTCTCCTTTTTTGTGTGTTGTGAATCCTTTGTTAGCTTTGATGCTGCTAGGGAGTGACTTATGGTTTGTCAAATTTCGTTAGGGCATTTTAGAACCCACCTACTTAGTTTTCTCGGAATCCCTGAGTAGTTTTTAGAGTTTTAGCTATAGACTGATTTCCCCTTCCTTTTTGTTTTCCGGACGTCTAGGATGTCTAACGACAGTTCTCCCCTTGAAAACCCTGCTAAACCTTTGGCCTCTATTGCTGAAGAGCTTTCCTCTGGCTCGGGAGCACCCAGCGTGGAAGACCTTGATACTACCCCCACTCCTTCTGAGATCGAACAAGACTCTCACCATCAAAGGGTTCCTCGGAAGGATCCGGAGCCCGGTGACTTTGACGGCTCGGCTTTAGATATGGTTCGGCCTTCTAAGATAACCGAGGATGATCTGGCACTGCTTCGGCAATGATAAACATCCCGATAGACATTGCTCTTGAGGTCCCTCTTCCATGTGATCGTGCCAGTCAGCCTGACGAGGGTTCTGTGGCCCTTCTTCCAGATTTTTTCGAATGCGGGCTCCGGTTGCCAATTCAACCCTATTTTGCCTGGATGCTGGCCGAGATGGAGATCGCCCCCTGTCAACTGAGTCTAAATAGTCGGAGGATTTTGGCTGGGTTGTATGTAGCTTGGCATCGAACGGGGCTTGGCGAACCCTCTTTTGAAGAAGTGAAGAGGTTATATCGGTTGAAGGCCAACCCGAAGACTCACCATGGTTGGTACTACCTTTCTGCTTACGACAGTTCGTCAAACGTCGTTCAAAAACTCCCTGACTCCAATAAGAATTTCAAGGATCTTTGGTTCTGGGCCACTGGAGATTGGTCCTTAAGGGAAAGGACGAAATTACCCTTTGGACCGAATTTGGCCTATACACTTGTTGATTTAATAGAATTATTATCACATTGGTATCCCTAATTTATTATATTTTCTAAATAAGTATAATTTTTTTATATCAAAATGATTCATTTTCGTATCGACTTAACTAAGTACTCTTAAATTATTTAGTATTTTTTTAGCGATTTTGGAGGATATCGAGAGACGAGTTTTGAAATTTTTTGTCCTCAACCATGTGAAATATCCTCCCGATTCATTTTCGATTAACCCTCAATTATTTTCGATTAATCACAAATCACTCAAGAGTGATTTATTACCAATTTCTTATTAAGCTGTCCAATATGATATCACTATTGCATTTTAAAATTTTTCTTATTTCTGATAGCACTGAAAATTTCAATATTAAATAATGGTGGATCATTTGATTCAAAAATAATTATTATATTTAACCGTTCATAATAATTTCATTATTAATATTTTAAAAGGATTTTCGTCGTACATGGATCAATCCTAACGTTTAATGAAAATAATAATTTCTATACATCATGAATATTATTCAAGATGGGACATTAGTATAAGCTAAAAATATTGAAAGTTAATTATACATGATGTTGATGGTGTTTTCGGGCACTATGATATTTAAAGCAGCGCAACGAGGATAGAAGGGTAATTCCCTACTTGGGTGAGATCGTTAAAGCCAACCCGACCACTTTGCAATAAAAGAACAAGCACCTTACGATTTCAAACCGACCACAACATATATAGACCGAGCACTTTATGACCGGTAATCGGCACATTTCCGTTCAGATAACGGGCACTATCAGGTCGACAACAGCATTCTCAGTACAAAGGACTATCATGACCGGACCTCAAAAGACCGACCAGATGGCGAGATATGCTCAAGAAGATGACACCCTATTCTTACGGATAAGAAACAAGTTATCCTACTTTCACAAGGAAAAGTAATGAGTCAGAATCAAAAAGAAATAAGAAAAGTGAAGGCAATATTAGACTAGGAACCCTTGCAAGAGGAGGACACTGATTCGACCAGGAATTCTTATACAAATAGGAGTCTGATTTCTGTACTATTATAAATAGGAGGGCAGAGTATGTGTAATGGCATCAGAATCATCAAGCTCTGACTTGTAAAAACAAAAAAGAGATCGAAAAAGCCTGTTTGAGTAATAAAAGTATCATCCTGCTTGTGTCCGTGGACGTAGGTCGGATCCAAATCCACCGAACCACGTTAAAACCCCTTGTTGATTGGTGTGTATTTATCTGTTTTCTGCTAAATTTGCTTTGGTCCCACATAACCAAACAAATTCACTATTGAAGGAGGATTTCCTCGGAGTGATATTCCCATATTGCCCTGAGACCAAAATCCACCGTCAACAGTTGGCGCCGTCTGTGGGGACTCAACAAAAAGCAAATCGCGTAGTAGTAAGACAATGGCGGAAGGCGGAAACCACCAATCATCAGGGAGCTCGGCTGCAGATTGGATGGAGAAGATCGAGGAGAACCTAAGGAAAGAAAGGGAGGAAAATCAAACCCTGCTAAAAACCATAGTAGACGGTTGGAAAAGATAGAAGGAGCGCACGACGGGAAATTCGAGACCGGGACTAGCCGACGAAGGAACGAAATAGCAGAGAGAAAAAGAATTGTTGATACAAGTGAGGACGACAGACCCCGGAGGAAGGGCCCCTACGGGGTAAGATCTGTGGTGGTTCAGAAAGATTCCCAAACTGAGGACATGTGGGAGGAAGAGGATGAAAATCGTCACCAGACTCCTCCTATGATAGCCCTCACAACACCAGGAGAAGAGGGAAAGAATATGACGAAAGAGAGCGGGCGGGAAGATACCGGACCTGAGAAGCACCACGCCCAAGACAACAGAAAGAGAGGAAACCGCAAGAGGCGACATGGAACCAAAGACAGCAGCATGAAATCTTGGTTACGGGAGGAGCTAGCCAGATGGGGAGTATTCCCCAATACAGACATAGGAGATGCCCGGGACGGTAAAGATGAGTCCCCCCTCACAGAAGAAATAAGGTCAGAAAAATTCCCAAAAAGATTCAGCATGCCAACCATGGCGCCATACAAGGGCCATACCGATCCCAAAACCCACATCGAAGGCTTCGTCCTACTAATGGAGGTACAAGGGGTAACAGGGGACGCCATTTGCAAAGTGTTCCCCTTAACTCTAGCCGGACCGGCCATCCTATGGTATAGAAGCCTAGCCCCAAGAAGCATCAGCAGCTTCACACAACTCAGAAAGTCATTCATACGGCACTTCAGGGGGCTTGTGTCCCCAGAAAGACAATTGGAGAACTAAGACTTATGAAACAAGGACGATGAACCTTTGAAAATATTTATTGAAAGATACCACAATATGGTACTCGAAGTCGGAGGGTATGAATCCCCGAGGCTCTGGAAAGCTTGAAGGGAGCCTTGCAAGTCGGGAGGCTATGGACCCACCTAAGGATCCAAGACACCCCGGACTACGCAACCGCCCTGGAGGTGGCCCGAAAATTCGTTCTATTAGAAAACGAGGAGAAAATATCCCGAAAAGGGAACACCATCAGAGAAAGGACCACAAGGGAGGGCGCCCCCCGCCGTGTAGAAAGAGAATCCAGAAGACCACCCCCAAAACACAAGGAGTTCAAACCACTGCACCGAGACAACCAAGAGAGAAGGGCGCCGACCCAAGTAAACCATGTGGTCGGGGAAGATGCCTACATTCCCCTAAAGAAACCATTGGGCAAATTGTCATGGAGATCCAGGAAAAATCCTCTTAGTAGAACCCGACCAAAGAAGATTTCCCCCGGACAAAAGGAACCAAAAGGCTTATTGCATACATCACAACTCCAGAGGACATGCAACGGACGGGTGTAAAGATCTGCGGGAACAGATGGAAGACCTAGCACGAAACGGATCTGAACAAATACATTGACCACGAAGTTATGACGGCCAGACAAAGAGCACGTGGCCGCCAAATCAATATCATCGCATGAGGAGGAGAACACTGGCCGGAAACTCTAACCGGTCAAGGAAAAGACTACAGCAGACCCAAGGACCGGACGTCCTAGAAACAGAGCAGGTCACAGGGCTCCAGGGAAGCCGGTCGGTACCGATAATGTTTACCGATGAAGACACCCGAGGGGTAAGTTTCCTCATGACGATGCGTTAATAATCAAAGCAGTAATTAGCGGGTCAGAAGTAGACAGAATCCTAGTGGACCCCGGAAGCGCAGTTGACATAATTTCCAGAGAAGCACTGGATAACCTAGGGGTAGAGTATGCAGCCCTAACCGACGATAGCACTCCCCTATACGGTTTCGGAGGATCAGCCGTCATCCCACTGGGAAGGATACAGTTGGCAATAACAGTCGGGACATATCCCCGGACCCGGACGATCATGACAGACTTCACTGTAGTAGACTGCATGAGCAGCTACCAAGCCATCGTCGGACGACCTTTCATGATGAAAACAAAAGCCGCAATGTCCTGCTACCACCTAAAACTGAAATTCCCCACCCGGGAGGGGATCAGAATCGTATGCGGAAGCCAAAAAATAGCTCGCAGCTGCTTCGCAACTCTCTCACGAGAGACTCTCTGCATCAAAGAAGATACCCGAAAACGACAAAGAAGCCTGGGTGAAGAAAAAGAAAACAGAAACCCTGGGCCTCGGCCAAAACAAAATGCCCGACTCGCTGCAGCTGAGGAGACAGAAGAAATAGAACTTACGGGCCAGGAAAAAGCATAAAGATAGGGGGAGGCCTGAGCAAGTCTCTACAACAAGATCTACTAGAATGCCTGAAAGAATACCCGGACATCTTTGCCTGGGGATACGATGACATGCCTGGGATCGACCCAAGATTCATCAATCACCGCCTAGCAGTAGACCCATCACGCAAGCCGGTCAGGCAAAAGAGAAGGAACTTCAATCAAGAAAGGAGTAAAGCAATAGCAGCGAGGTCGAGAAGTTACTAAAGGCAGGTCTCATCAGGGAGGCAAGGTACCCAGATTGGGTATCAAACGTAGTGTTGGTCAGAAAAAACAATGGCAAGTGGCGAATGTGTGTCGATTTCACCGACCTAAACAAGGCGTGCCCAAAGGACAGCTTCCCTTTGCCGAACATAGACCAGCTAGTGGACGCCACAGCTTGTCAGGGATTACTGAGCTTTATGGATGCTTTCTCCGGATACAACCAAAGTCAAAATGTGCCCTGCAGACGAAGAGAAGACCACTTTCATTACCGATCAAGGACTTTACTGCTACAGAGTGATGCCCTTCGGGCTAAAAAATGATGGGGCAACCTTCCAAAGGTGGTAAACAAAGTTTTTAAACCACTCATCGGCACGACAATGCTAGTTTACGTCGATGACATGATAACAATGTCGAAAGAACCAAGCTATCACATGGCCGACCTAAAAAAGACCTTCGAGCTATTAAGAGAGACACAACCTGAAACTCAATCCAGAGAAATGTACCTTCGGGGTAGCCTCAGGAAAGTTTTTAGGTTACATGGTGAGTGCCCGAGGCATCGAAGCAAACCCACAGAAGATCCAGGCAATACTGGGCCTAAAATCCCCCAAGACAGTAGTGAAAGAAGTACAAAGTCTGACCGGGTAGAGTGGCTGCGCTCAATCGGTTCATATCACGAGCAACTGAAAAATGCCACCATTTCTTCAAAGTGATCCAAAAAGCAAAAAATGATATCGACTGGACACCAGAGTGCGAGGAAGCCTTCCAGCAACTGAAGCACAGTATCTAGTACAGCCCCCACTCCTGGCAAAACCACTCCCGGGGGAAACATTATACTTATACTGGCCGTTTCGGAGCGAGCAGTAAGTTCGGTACTGATACAAGAAACCGACAAGGTCCAGAAAACCTATTTACTACATCAGCAAAGCCCTCCTAGACGCCGAGACCCGATATCCAGTACATGAACTGGTCGCCATTTCATTGATCACGGGCAGCTCGGAAATTGCGGCCTTACTTCCAGGCCCATCCTATCAGGGTCTACACCGATCACCCCCTAAAAACAAATCTGCAGCGGCCAGAAGTTTCGGCAGACTAGTAAAATGGTCGGTAGAGCTAAGTGAACACGACATCTCCTACCTCCCGAGAGCAGCAGTGAAAGGACAAGCCTTGGTAGATTTTGTCGCCGAATTTACCGAACCCCAGGTCCTGACTATAGAAGAAGACAAATGGGAGATGTCTGTAGACGGTTCCGCCAGCACACAAGGCAATGGCGCGGGAATCATCCTAAAGAACAACAGAGGAGAAGAAATCCCGCTCGCCCTGAAATTCGCTTTCGTAGCGACCAACAATGAAGCAGAATATGAAGCAATACTAGGCGGGGGGGTTTAAGACTATGCACGGTATGGGGATCCGAGATGTGGTAGTAAGAAGTGACTCGCAGTTAGCCATTCAGCAGCTAAATGGAGCATTCCAAGCCAAAGAGCCTAGCATGATGGCCTATCTGACCGAAGTGCGAAAGTTAACGGGGAAGATGGGGGATGTACGCTTCGAACAAATCTCCCGAGAAGACAATTGTGAAGCAGACTCTTGGCACGACTCGCCTCCTCAACAAAAGCCGAGCACCCCAGAATAATCCCTTTGATTTACATCCGGGAAAAAAGCGTGGGGGAATCTGAAGTAGAAGTTCTAGATAAAGAAAGCAAAACATCATGGATGCAACCCATCAGAAAATACTGGAAACAGGAGA